>JAYESA010000005.1:224660231-224886387 GCA_036927795.1 Iris macrosiphon | reverse complement strand
TATATATATACTAATCCGATACCTATTTACCTATTAACTATCTCAACCTATCTATCTAGATACCTATCCATCTATCTATACTAACTATATATCTATATATATAACTAATCTCTCTCTTTCTCTCAACTCTAGCTAGCAGCTAAAAGGGGAGGGGGTATTGCTGTTGCTGCTACTACTTGATGCTGCTGCTGCTATTGCTGACTGCTGCTGCTGATACTGGAAACTGCTGCTGCTGCTGCTACCAACTGCTGCTGCTGCTGCTGCTGCTGCTGACTACTGCTGCTACTGCTAGCTGCTAGCTGCTGCTCTCTCTCCCTCTCTATCTCTCTATCTCATCCTCTCTCGATCTCTCTCTCAACTCACTCTCTCTTCCTCTCTTCCCTTCTCACTCACTCACTCACACTACACACATACACATATGTGTAAATGCACACACACACACACACACACACTATATATATATATATATATATATATATATATATATATATATATATATATATATATATATATAACCCACACTCTCCCACACTCACACACTCAAACCTCCACATATATATATATATATATATATATATATATATATAAACTTGTAAACCCTAATACACACTCTCCAAGACTAAACCAACCCGTGCACAAGCCCGAAACCTATAAACCAAGTCGAAATGGCCATTTGGTCATTTCGACGAACACTTGGAGTACGGCTTGCGATACCTCACGAAACGCACACCAAACCTAATTGGAATTGATCCAAAATTTATCCACGAGTTCTAATCGATGTCTAAAACCTCACAAAAATGCTAACTCTCTGGTTCTAGGTCCATGGCAAAATTCCACATGCACGTGGAACCCACATCAAAGGAAAAACCCCCAAATCGTTCGAAACATCCAAAACTCTGCGATACGATCTTACGTGTCCGAACAGGGACACATACCTACCCTCAAGACACCCAAGCACATCTACTAGGTCCTTCTAACCTAGGGCAACACCCAAAATGGGCCAATCTCGGATTTTACCTGAAATTGACACAAAACCCTATGTCAAAGTCTCTAAACCTATCCAAACAAGTTCTAACTTCCTCCATGGGTAGCCCTAGGTCTAGGAACATTCTAAACTACTAAGTATACTATATTAGAGTAATTATTAAGAGAAAAGTTAGGGTTTACCTCTTGGGAGTTGAAATCCCAAGGCCAAAGTCTCCAAAATCCCTAGAATTCACCACACCAAGCCTCCAAGCCAAGCTTCTACACCAAGTCTAGGCTCTACATACCTAGGTTAGAGGAAAATAAAAGATTAGAGTTTACATTAAAGAGGGAAATAAATGAAGGAAGAGAGTAAAGGTGAAAAAACTTACTTGGAATGGAAGAAGTAAAGGAAGAAAGTGAAGAAAGGAGAATGGAGAGAAGAAAATGAAGAAGAAGAAATAAAAAGGAAAAAGGGGGGCGGCCATGTAGGGAAGAAATGGGGTTAGGGTTTGGGCGCCTAACACAAAGACCAAAATATCCTCCAATTAAGTCATCCAAACTAGGGTTTAGGTTTAGGGTTTTCTAAATGCATTCTAACTAATCCAAAATACTCCAACTAACTAATTAAAATATAAATAACTATTCTATGCCAATAAATAAGTCTAACAAGGGTGTTGGTTGGGTCTGACATGGGTCTACTAGGATATGACATGGGTCCAAACTAGCCAAAATCCTAAAACAACTAATATAAATAAACACAACCATTAATTAAATATTAATACAAATATTTATGATCAATACACAATTTACCAAATTAAAAAGAAAAAGAAAATCCTATTTTTAGAATTGGGTAGTGACAAGCCTACCCTCCTTAAAATAATTTTGTCCTCGAAATTAAAAGACAAAACTAGGACAGGAATGCAAGGAAAAGAAAGAACCATACCTCAAGGCTCGAAAAGATAAGGGTGTCGCTCGCGCATTTCATCCTCCCTCTCCCAGGTCAACTCACTTGGAGAGTGATGCTCCACGCGACGTGATAAGGGAATAGTCTTGTTCCTCAACACCTTCTTCCGCAGATCCAGAATCTCCACCGGCTGCTCTGGATAGCTAAGAGTAGGGCCTACCATAATCTCTGAGTGATCCAATACATGACTGGGATCCGCCATATACCATCTCAACTACGACACGTGAAACATATCATGAACTCCCTCTAGCGTAGGCAGCAAATCTAGCCTATACGCCACAGCGCCGACCCTCTCAAGGATGTTGAAGGGTCGGACGAAACATGGGCTAAGCTTTCCGCCTCCACCGAAGCGAATAGTGCCCCACGTCGCAAAAATCCTCAGGAACACCAGATCACCGACCTAGCATAAACAAGGTCTCAGCACTTAATCTAAAATAAGCAAACACAAGATCAAAATCTAAATTCTAAGCTATACCTCAAACTCCAAATGTCTCCGGTGGCTATCGGCCCAATGTCGCTGCCTGTCCTGCGCCACCCGAAGTCTATCTCTAATGAGCTTGACCTTCTCTGCCGTATCCACCACCATCTTTGGGCCAAGCAAAGCTCTCTCGCCTACATCATCCCATGATAACGGAGTGCGACACCTCCATCCATACAATGCCTCAAATGGTGATATCTCGATACTGGCTTTGCAGCTGTCGTTGTAAGCAAACTCTACCAAGTGCAAATGATTCTCCTATGAGCCTCTAAAATCCAGAACACAAGTACGAAACATGTCCTCGAGGGTCTGAATGGTCCTCTCTGACTGATCGTCTGTCTGCGGGTGATATGCAGTACTAAACTTGAGCTGGGTGCCCAAGCTAGCCTGCAGACTCCTCCAAAAATACGAAGTAAAGCGACTGTCCCAGTCTGATACTATGCTCACAGGAACTCCATACAGTCTGACTATCTGGTGCACATACATCTCTGCTAGTCTTTTCGTATACGTACCCCCTTTGAATGGTAGAAAGTGGGCCTATTTGGTCAACCTGTCTACGATGACCCAAATCGCATCATTCCCTCCTGGAGAACGGGAAAGCCCAAAAACAAAATTCATGGTCATATGATCCAATTTCTACTCCGAAATGGGTAACAGCTGGAGCAACCCTCCTGGCCTCTGCCTCTCCGCCTTCCCCTGCTGGCACACTAAGCATCGGGATACAAAGAGTGCTACCTCCCGCTTTATCCCGTACTACCATATATGCTTTCTCAGATCTTTATACATCTTGTTGGCACCTGGATGCATAGAGTACTGGGATCAATGTGCCTCCTAAAGAACCTCCTCGCGTAATGACCCACTCGGCACACACAACCTGGTACCGTGTCGTAATGAACCATCATCAGCAATGGTGAAGTCATCTGGTAGTCCAATCTGAACCTGCGCCCTGATGCTCCTCAGGGACTCATCCTCAAACTGTGTAGCCCTGATTCGGTCTATCAACTATGACTGAATCTGTAGTCCCCACATCTGTATCTCAACTCCAAGCACTATCACCTCAATGCCCAAGCTCTCTAGATCTGTCCAAAGATATCGATCTGTAGTCAGGCACATAGCTACCGGATACCTGCTCAGCGCATGCACAACTACATTCGCCTTTCTTGGATGGTACTGCAATAATATGTCAAAGTCTTTCATCAACTCCAACCATCTCCTCTGCCTCATGTTCAGCTCTTTTTGGGTAAACACATACTTCAAGCTCTTGTGGTCTGTGAAGATCTCCACATGCTCTCCGTATAAATAGTATTTTCATAACTTCAGAGCAAAGATGACCGCTGTCAACTCCAAAATATGGGTAGGATAGTTCTTTTATGAGGACGTAATTGCCTGGAAGAATAGGCAATCACCCTCCCATTCTGTTGTAACACACAATCCAGTCCCTTTCCTGATGCATCACTATAGATAGTGAATCCTCCAGACCCTGATGGCAACTTCAATACTGGAGCTGTCATCAACCTCCTCTTCAGCTCATCAAAGGTGACCTGGCACTCCTCTGACCAAACAAACTCTACGTCCTTCCGGGTCAGCCTAGACAACGGCTCTGTAATCCGAGAAAAATCCTGAACAAATCTCCTGTAGTAACCCGCCAGCCCCAGGAAACTTCTGACCTCTGCTACTGAACTCGAAGCACTCTATGCCTCAACTGCCATGATCTTCCTCGGATCCACCGAGATCCCCTCTCATGTCACCACATGACCAAAGAATTCAACCTTGTCAAGTAAGAACTCGCACTTCAAAAGCTTTTCATAAAGCTTCTCATTCCTGAGAGTCTCCAACATGCTCCTCTGGGATCTTCGAATACACCAATATGTCATCTATAAACACCACCACAAACATGTCCAGATGTTGATGAAATACCTTGTTCATCAGATTTATGAACACTGTCGGGGCATTAGTCAACCCATACGACATCACTATGAACTCATATTGTCCATACCTGATTCGAAAAGCCGTCTTCGAAATATCCTCCCTTCTGACCTTCACCTGGTGGTAGCCTGTCCTCAGATCAATCCTGAAAAACACCCTTGCTCCGCTCAACTAGTCAAAGATATCATCAATACGCGGCAGAGGATACTTGTTCTTGATTGTGAGGATATTTAGAGCTCTGTAGTTAATACACATCCGTATCAATCCATCCTTCTTCGGCACAAAAAATACTGGAGCACCCCATGAAGAAGAACTAGATCTGATAAATCCCTTGTCCTGAAGCTCATCCACCTGCTTCTTCAACTCTATCAGCTCACTGTTGTTGACTCTATAGACGTGCTGGGATATCGGCTCCGCGCCTGGCACCAAGTCTATAGAGAACTCCACATCTCTGTCCGGAGGTAACCCTGGCAACTCCTCCGGAAAGACATCCATGAACTCCGCTATCAATGGATGTGGCAACCTCTGCTCTACCACCAGGGCTCCGCAGAAGACTCCCTCGCTCTGCTCCACTGCTCCTCTGGCAAACTCAAACTCTGGCCCTCCCGGCGGACTAAACAATACTCTGCCTCTACGATAATCTATACTAGCATGGTACACACTCAACCAATCCATCCCGAGTATAATATTGTAGCTCGAAAGTGGCATTACGAGTAGGCACACACTCAACTCCCGTCCTCCCAATGTAACTCTCCGGTCTCTGCAGATATCACTGACTAGGATGATGCCACCCCCGGTCGTGATCTTGCAGAGTCTAGCTAAAGGTTCAGCAATAATATGGTATCTAACAGCAAAAGATACAGACAGAAAGCTACGGGAAGCACCGAAATCAAATAAAGGAATTGCTAGAATAGAATCAAGAAGAATAGAACCTGAGATCACATCACCAACGGGCTCGGCCTCCTCTACGGTCAGGGCAAAAACTCGCCCTTACTGTCCTCCTCGGTGCTGCTGCTGGTGTTGGACAAACCTCTGCTGTTGAGTCTGCAAAGGCTGTCCTCTCTATTGTACTACAAGTGCTCTGGCTGGTCCCCTCTGAGCGGCTCCTCCGTCCGGAGCTGTACGAGCGAGTGTTGAAGGGCAATCCCTTAACTGGTGATCTGTCGTACCACATAACAAGCATCTGCCCAGCCTCTTCCTGTAAATGTCATATCCGTGCCCCGACTTCCTACAGAAAGGGCAAGTGATGGGCTGCCTCGGACCCTGCTGCTATCCTTGCCTCTGCTGCTAGGTCGCCTGCTGAAAAGGTGCACGACCCTGACCCTGGTGCTGCTGAGTCTGCTGGAACGGCCTCATCTGTTGGAAATGGGGCCTCTTGGCTAGGCCCGCACTGCTGCTTGCTCCGAAAGCATCTCTACTTCTTTTGGACTTTAGCTCCAAGTTGTTCTCAGCCCTCTGAGCATCACTCACAATCTGCTCGAAGGTCGCCTCGCGGTCACTCCTAGTCAAGGACTTGACCGCCATGACCAAACCCTTATAGAACTTTTGTGCCTTCACTGCTTCGCTCAAGCCCTCTATAAATCTACCTAGATGGTAGAACTCTGCTGCATACACATAAACCAGCTTGCTCCCCTGGACGAATGCCTCAAATTGGCTCTCCAAGGCACTGAGAGCCACATCCGAAAAGAACTTCTCCTTGAAAAGCTTCTTGAAAGCCTCCCAAGTAAGTCTCGATACCGCTATCCTCATGTCAGTACGGTACTAAGTAAGGGCAAGATCGAACATCTGGCTGGCCGCTGCCTCTATCTGCATGTTGTCTGGGATCAGTGCCAGCCTGAAGATCCCCTCGATATGCTCGATCCAGTCATCCGTGTACAGGATTTCCTCTGTACCCCAGAACTCCTTGGGCCGCATCCTTTGAAAGTCAATGATGTTGCCCGGCCTAGTTTATTGTGCCTGCTCTGCCTGTGGCTGGATCTGAGCCACTCTGTCTATTACCTTCATGGCCACCTGGTGGGCATTTGCAATGCCCAACCTCATCACGTCTACCTGTCGGTGCTGTGCGTCCATCATCTCCCTGAAGAACGCGAACAAATGGGCAGCGTTTACCAGTGCAGGAGGTGGTGGAGGAGGTACCACCGGAACAACAGGGGTAGCTCTTGGATCGACAGGTGGAGAAGAATCTTTGAGAGAAGCAGATGCTCCCTCAACCGCAGGAGTGGTAAGTGGAGCGGTAGCAGCTATCTGAAGTCGAGCAAGACGAGAGGTAGCAGACCTATCAGTGGCAGCTGCTGGAACGGTGCGATGAGACCATATCTTCGGAGGTATCCTGAACACAGATCAAAAGAAGTCAATACGGTGCAAGATACGATATCATCAAGGAAGGACAGTAATATTTTAAAAGAAAACAATTTCAAAAAACATTAAAGATAGCAAAAGATCAGGAAGGGTCCTAGTTGTGATTGAGTACACTCTCTCTCAGCCTATATCCTATATCCTATCGCAGGTAGACCTAGAAACTAGACCTGCATGGTCCACCAGACCTGCATGGACCACCACCAAAAATGTTGTCACGGCCCGCACCCGAAAAATTGGGCATGAGTCATGGGTACGTCCAGCCTACGCCGTAGAATTGGCGATAGAATGCTGTCTAGGTCCATTCTAGGTTACAACTATATATATCTCACAATAACCTGTCAAGATAACCTCTCCAAAAGGAGGACAACATAACAATATATACATAAGCTCGATCACAATAACTAGGGAAAGAATAAAAGTACGATAAGATATCAACAAAGAAACAAAGAACCAAAGAGAGCAAGTACAATATCCAAAATATACAGTCCAAGTCTAAGAGTCTACAATATCTCACAGAAGCAAAATAAAAAAATACAGTCATCCAAAACCAACTGGAAATAATACCAGTGAAATCCACCTAGCTATACTAGGGCACTAGCGACGTCTCCTAGGCTGGGACGGGCTCCTCCTCTATCTCAGGGTCGTAACAATCGTTGACACCTGGCCCGTAGTAAGTCGGGCAAAAGTCTTCAGGATCCTCTGGAAAAATATATCCAGTCAGGATTGGAGCGAAGTACATAACTCTGAAAGAAACTCCAAATAGATGGTAAGGTGTATATGACTAGCAATAGAAAAGAATACAAGATGCACAAGTGTAAACCCCCTCACCCAAAATTAGGCCTACTTGGCTTAGATAGTAAAATTAGGGCTAGTTGAACCCAACTAGCAATAGAACACGGTATTTGATTTAACTATACAATATTTATATCGCTTAGCGCACCTTACCGTTGCTTCGATAATTGGAGTACTACACTAGCCATTGCCTATCTACAAATTTCACAACCTTGTACTAGACGTGCCCACCTACCATTCTGACCTTTGTGTAACTTATAATTATGCTCTCTGGTGCTACATTTTAGTCGTACAATAAACGTCGAGGACGTTATTTCTTAATTCTAAATAAAATACGGCTTTGTACCCTTGTGCGTTCCAATCGAAATTGGAGACACAATCTTGACCGTTTTGTGCAACCCAAAAATATGATAATATTCTACACTATACCCTCTACGTCACTGATACTTGTGTCCCACCTAATTTTAATCCTATGTACTTCTAATTAATTTAAGAACATCTTGCGCATTCAATTTAATTAATTAAAATCTAATTTTCATCTTTGTGCAATTTTCTCAATTTTTGGGCACTTTTATGCAAAATTGTATTGAGGTATCCACCCCATTGGATAATACATGAAGAAATCCAACTTTTCCCTTCATAGGAATTTTTCAATAATTTTTGGGATGTGCAAACGCACAACATTGCCCCCTCGTTTAAACCCATCCTTGCATTTTAAACCATGTAATTTATAGCCCCAACATCCTCATATGAGGCCAAGGCCCACTCCAAGGAATGTTGACCAAGCCCAAACCCTAAGTCAAATATCAAACCCTAGGTTTACATGTATATAAATACAAACTTTTCTCTCTTTTTTATTATTAATTGGAAAACCCAAACCCATCCCTAACCTAGAGGCAGCTGACTTCCCCAGCCCTTCCTGTTCACCACCGTGAGCCACCGTCCCCGCTGGAGATCCCGTCCGCCGTTCTCCTCTACACGACGCTGCAACCGCCGCCCTCGTCGACCAGAGACCCTCCTCCACTCGACGAACCCATCTCCACTTCCCGACTTCCCCGCAGCCAAGCCCTGGCCATCCCAACCTCCCTTGTGCCACTGCCAACCACCGCCGAGTCCTCCTCGACCCCACCGTCTTCCAGCCATCAACCCCGACTAGGATAACCCGATGCCCTCGCCTGAGAACTTCCACCTTCACGGCCTATCATCACCGCCGAGACTCGACAGTGCCATCACCGCCGGAGCCAGCCTAAACAGTCTTTTGCCTCCATTAACGCCAGAGCATCTCGTAATCACTACCACCATTGTCACTCCGGCGAGCTTCCTCCACCCATAACACCCCCTCACCGACTCCCTGCATCATCCCCTCCTCCGCTGCTGCTTACCGCTGGCAGGAACGACGCTACCAGCCTCCACCACCTTCTCTTCTTCCTCTCCCTGATTCGATCCTCCTCCCTGCACAGCCTCCTCTCCGCCCTGTCATCAACCCTCTGGCCGGACCTCCCCTCCCCTGGTCGGACCTCTCCTCCCGGCCAGAATAGTAGTTCCTCCGGAAACATCGTCATCATCACCACCATTACCATATCATGTACATCATCGTCCTCGTCACACCATCGTCCATATCACCATCATCGTCTTTGTCATCACATTCACCATCACCATCGCCATCATCGTCGTAGTCATCACCTTTACCATTATCATCGCCATCGTCGTTGTCGTCATCACCTTAACTATCATCGTCATCGTCGTCATTATCATCGTCGTTATCATCATCGTCTCACCTTAATCATCGTCGTATCATCATCAACACCCCATCACCATTATCATCTCATTAATACCTCATCACTATCGTCCACCTCATCACCATTGTCCATATCATCATCCTCGTCACCCCTATCGTCCACATCATCGTCCTCATCATCACCATTACCCAATCATCACCCAGTCACCATCTACATCATCACCATCATCCAAGTCACCATCTACAGCATCCTCCTCACCTCCTCACCTAATCACCATAATCAGTATCACCCTTAACCATCACCCTTATCAACCTCAATCATCGTCACCCTCGTCGTCGTCACCGTCGTCTCCTTGCGCGCATACCGAGGATATCGGATTATTTTGCACGACTCCTGGAGCAGGATATTGGTACTATGTAGCTTTCTTGCCAGGCAAGTATACCTTGCCTTGTTGTACTGTTTAAATTCTGTATTATTAGCTGTATATTTATTATTTTAAACTATGCGCGTCCGAGAGAGACTCGGATGCAGTCAACGAAGGCGTTGACGTTAGGACTTGTATCTGACCTAGTGTCTAGTGGACCCACCTAAAGTTGTTGAGTTATTGGTATGACTCCCCAGGCCTTAACATATTTCTTACACGTGTTGTGAGTCTCATGTAGGGCACAGACTTGCGTATGCAGTTGGCCACCTGAACGTGTAGGTCGTACGACGGATAGGGTATAACTGCTAATAGTGATGCATGTTAGAGACTTAGCAGTTATTAGTAGTCGAAGCATAGACTATTATAGTACGAGGGTCCAATCCTTGTCCTTGTTTGGTTGTAAGGTTGGACTATTGTTCTAACAATAGACTATGAGCCAGAGTTACGACACCGATACTTGCACTCCATCTCGGTGTAGTAGCTATTGCGTATTGTGGATACAACAGGCATAGATCATTAGACGGGGAAGACAATTAGTAGGCCTATGGGACAAATATTTGGTTATCGTAGTTTCAGAGTAAACTGCGGGACCGTGAGCCTCAGTGTTACCCAATTATGGGCCAGTGTTACCCGGTTATGGGATCAGTGTTGCCCGGTTATGGGAGTATATGCTTGTCGATACATCCGGCAGAGGTTACTAGCTGCGCGCTATCATGATCGGTGATGTAGTCAGCATATACATCTGGCATCTAGTTTACAGCTAATGCCAGATACTTAGCCTCTGGCTCGACGCTATGCTTTATACCTTTCACCCACCCATACGTACCAAGGTTGTCTTCAAAGTGTATTTCACTTAGCTGGTTAGGTCACCCTCGAGTTTTTACAGTATTTACTTTATGACATGCTTTTATGTATCTTGTTATGTCCCTCTGAGGACATGGCCCTTTCCAGGTGTATTGTTCATGAGTATTCGCAGGACCGCAGATTCGGACTTGCTACGTATATTGCGATGGGGTCTTCTCTTCGAGCCATGATTGTTAGTTGATATTCTTATATTGCCTTTATTGTGTTTATCTTATATTCTAGTTTGGTAGTGGATTTATTTTCATCCGACTACCAACATTAGATGCTTTATATTGAGATCTAGTTATAGATATTGGTTATTCATTTATATATGATTTCTGTGGATGAGATTTAGTTATGCCCTGTGACATATATGTTTACCACTTGTGAATTGTTATTCATATTATAGCGTACGTGTGTTATGGTTTCCATATATTGGAGTGCCATATTCATACGGCTGGCATGCTTACGTGTCCTGGTCCTACGTATTTTGGGACTGGAACGTGACAACAGGATAGTAAATATATGGTAGAACTGATAAAGTAACTGCAATATAAAACTGGAGAACAATACAAGTAGTAGAGAAGTAAAGACATGTGAGAAAATAAGAATACTAGCTAAGTGCCTTGAGCACAAGTTAGTTATGTAATCGGCTTGGGTTGCACATGATTTATTCTATGATAACTCCGTTATACGTGAGTTGCATAACCGACATACACATGAATACTTTTTGAATTTGATCACATAACCAACTTCTACTCCCTATCCCCACTAATACTCTTGGATCGAACCACTACACGCTACGTATATGATAAATAACTCACACACATGAGAGCGAGAGCACACGAAGCACATGAAGCACATAAGAATTAATATCCGAAGTACATGATAAAATACACGTGATAGAGTACCCGCTGAACACGGTAAGGGGGATAACATCTCATGACGGGATCCAACTAGTACCAGCTCATGAAAAAATGTGTCAGAATTAAGTATTAACAGTTTTAGAACAGGTGATATATACGCTATCATGAAATAGAAATAATCAGAGGTAGGTACTCGCCTGACATCCTAAGCAACTGGTGAGCATCGAGATTCGGACTAGCATCGCAAAGTCCTATTGCAAAAAGCAAGGTTAAACGGGGTTCTAAAGAGTTAAACAGATATAAAATAACTAAAAACAAGCTTCTAAAGTTATTCTAGGTCAAACGGGTCAAACCAGTAAAATCTGGGTCAAAAAGTCAACCTGGGGTCTAAAAAGTCAACTCTAGGGTAAAACTAGGTCAAAGGTTGACCTTGGCGGTCAACCGAAGCAATTACGGTCAACTCTAGGTCAAACTAGGGTGCCCCTAAAATTTTAGGTCAAAACTAGCTCATGAAGCTAGTAAACCCTCAAACTCGCACAATTAGCGAACGTTAAGGTTGCAGAGGAACAAGATATAAAATTACAATAGAGGGACTCTAGATAATATCATGGTTTCCTAGGGGAAAGTGGTATGCTAATATCTATTTTCAAGGTTTAATCGAGGAAAATGTTATATCCATTCCTCTTGGCTTCCTAAGATATTGTTCGGCTACTATAAGACGAGAAGCTAAAGTTGTAGTTCTCTGGTACTATCTCATCATGAAAAGCTAGGTTCAGTCCTAATGTTTAACCTTGGTTTCTATTGGTTCCTCAATACTAGGGTCAAGCACTAATGGTCAAATCTTAAACTAATCCTAGTAGTATTTATACTACTCTCAAGTCATACATAAACACATCAAGGGATAATGGTAAATTAATGTATAGGTAAGGGAAGCTAGGGTTCATTAGGCATTCTAACCATAATGATGTATCAATACTCTAATTGTATTCTTAATAGAAATATTATCCTAATTATCATCTAACAAAAAGGATTCCTATATTCTAGGAGAAGGATGTACTCAAGAAACTATTAGGGAAGCACATGAATCAAGTATGATACAATTTATTTAGATAGAACGGATTGAAAGGAATGTGAATCATAGTCATTTGTGGATGAGATCCTATACTCTAATCCTAAGTGCAGGCTTACTCAGTACAGTAACGTAACCGAGATAATATGCTCTTGACTTGCATGGGCCACCACAAAAAATATGTCATGCCCAGTCCCAAAATACGTAGGACTAGGACACGTAAGCATGCCAGCCGCATGTATATGGCAACTCCAATATATGGAAACCACAACACATGCGTACGCTGTATCATGAACAATAATTTATAAGTGGTACATCTTGATCACAAGTTACAGGGCATAACTAATTCTCATCCACAAAAATTAGATAAAAATAAATAACCAATATCTATGAAACTAGATCTCAGTATAAAGTATCTAAAGATGACAGTCGGATGGAAACAAATCTACTGCCGAACTAGAATATAGAATAAACAAGATAAATATAATATAAGTGCAACCTCTAACAATCATGAGGCTCGAAGAGAAGAACTCCTCGAAATATAAGTAACCAGTCCGGATCTGCGCTTCCGCGAATACTCATGAACATCTACACCTGGAAAGGGACCAGGTCCTCAGAGGAACATAACAAGATACATAGAAGCATGCCATAAAGTAAATACTGAATAAATAAAAGGGGTACGCTAACCAGCTAAGTGAATGCAATGTGAGGACCACTTTGGTACGTATGGAAAAGTGTAGGCTAGACATATGCTGAGGTAATTCACCAATCGTCATGACTGGCTAGTATATGCCACATATGCCCCCTATAACACGGGCGCAGGAATATAATAACGTCCAACGTTCTCTAGAGTGTGGTGTCTGTAACGTCCATCATTCTAAAGAATAAGGTATCTGTAAAATCACCAAGTAACGTCCAATACTCTAGGGAACGTGGTATCTGTATAAATAATAACGTCTGTATCACTCCGTCGAGTGCGGTATCTGTAAAAATGAGGTGGGTGTCTCATACGCCTACTAGTCGTCCTCCCCGCCCAATATAGATATATAAGTCGTGAACAAGACGTGGACATCTCGTACTATAATGCAAGTCTCTATAGAAATAAACACTAAGCTAAATACCGTTACACGTGTTGCTCACACCGATGGCCAGTCGAGCATGAGGCACGCGTCCCTACATAAACTCACTCTGTGATATATAATGATACGTGTCAAGGCATGGGAAGTCATACCAATAACTCCATAATTTTAGGTGGGTCTACTAGACTCTAGGTCAGACACAAGTCCTAACGTCAACGCCTTCGTTGACTGCACCCGAGTCTCTCTCGGACACGCACAGTTATATAATCTAAAATAATAAACATGCAACTAAATATATAACTAAATTTAAACAGTACAACAAGGCATGGTATACTTGCCTAGCAAGAAGGCTGCGTAGTGCCAATAACCTGCTCCTGAAGTTGCGCAGAATAATCTGATATGTCCTCGGGGTATGCACACGGGAATGACGGTGACGATGGTGAGGTTAACGATGATGACAATGACGATGACGTCGATGATGGTAAACGACGATGATGACGATGATGGCAATCATGTGGATGACGATGACGAAGTTAACGACGATGATGACGACGATGGTGATGGTAATGATGACGACGTCGTCAATGATGATGATATGGACGAGGGTGATGATGAGGATGGTGATGTGGACGATAATGTGTGGATTTAGGTTAAGGTGATGGTAAGGATGATTATGTGATGATGATGATAAGTGCTGAGGATGATGAGTACCATAGTGATGATGATATGGTAATGGTGGTGATGATGGTTATGGATGATGGTGATGATGATATGGGGATGGGTTGTTGACCGAAGTCCGACCAAGGGGAGGGGAGGTCCGGCCAGGGGAGGTTGAACAGGGAGACATGGAGGAAGGTGATGGGTGGCTATGTGAATGGTTGTGATCATAATGGCAATGGTGATGCTGACGATGATGACCGAACTTGTCGAGGAGGATCTCAGGCAGGAGAAGGAGAGGAGGAGCTCAGGTTAGGGAGTGGTCATGCTGGGAGCAGTGGTTGGCCAGAGTGCCAATGGTGGTGGTGGTGGTTGTGATTCGTGCAGCGGGGTGGAGGGGTGCAGGCCGGAAGCTATTGCCGCGGGTCGAGGCTCGTCGAGGTGGAGGAGATGAGTGTCGGGAAATTGGAGTCTGCTGTAAGCGGGGTCAAGATGGCGAGGTCGGCTACTCGTGGTTCGGTCGACGACTGCGGGGTCGAGCTCCAGCGTTAATGGCAGCAGGGGGAAACTGGTTCAGCGGAGATGATGAGGGCAGTGGCGCTCGGCTTCAACAATGGTCGTCGAGGGGGTGCAGGCGGGTGCTGCGGGTGGAGAAGCGGTGCACAGGCGGAGGGGGATGGCTCCGGCGAGGGGGACTGGCTGGGGATGGGTCATGTTAACCGGAGGGGGAAGGTGAACAGGAAAGTAGGGAGATGTCGGCTGAGTGAAAATAGGTTTAGGTGATTTAGAAAAGGAAAGAAAAAAGGGATTAAAAATTTTATTTATACATGTATGTAGAATTTTAGGTTTGGGTTTGACCTAGAAAATTTTGACCTAGGTCAACACTCTCTTGGGTTGGGCCTTGGGCTCACATGGGGATGTTTGGGAGGCTATTATTTGTATTAATTAAATACAAGGCTAAAATTAAATGGGGACGATGTTGCGCGTTGCACACTCTAAAAATTCATAGGAAAATTCCACATGAACGAAAAATAGGTTTCTTTTTGTGTCAAGTCCAATGATTTGGACACCTTAATGCATTTTTGCATAAAAGTGCCCAACAATTGGAAAATTGCACAAAGATGGAATTCAGGTTTAAATTAAATAAAATGAATGCGCAAGGTGTTCTGGAATTAATTAGGAGTACTTGGGGATAAATTTGGTGGGACACAAGTGTCACGAACATAGAGGGCTCAGAGTAGAATATTATTATAATTTGGGTTGCACGGAATGGGTTAAGATTGTGTCTCCAATTTTGATTGGAACGCACAAGGATACAAAGTTGAAATTATTATAGAATTAAATATAAACGTTCGCGATGAATGTTGTGCGACTAAAATGTAGCACAAGAAAGCATAATTATAAGTTACACAAAGGTCAGAATGGTAGGCGGCCACGTCTAGGACAAGGTTGTGAAATTTGTAGGAAGGCAATGGCTATTGTAGTGCTCCAATTATCGAAGCAACGGCAAGGTGCGCTACGTGTCATAAACAATACAAAATTAAATAAATACCGTGTTCTATTTCTATTTGGATTCAAACTAGCCCTAGTTTCTCTATCTATGCCAAGTAGACCTAATTTTGGGTGAGGGAGTTTACAATCTACCCAACTTAAAACAATTTTGTCCTCGAAACTGAAATAAGGCATAATTAGTTAATCCTTCACGTACATAAGGCAAGTCAATCATGATCTCTTCTAAAAATTTAAAACTTATTTAAATCCATTGTAATCCCTTTTAAATTAGATTAACCATTGTTTAAATAGAACTTCAATACCTCGTACTATCTTCTCAATTTTTCAAATTAAATAATCCACATCCAATCTAATTCAGATCTATATGATATCCCAATCTCCAATTATCATAATCTCCTCTAGAAAATAATCATAACCGCATATAATTTCTATTTTCAACTTGTGCATTCCGTACTCTTCGAATTTTACTTTCAATTTACATCCTCAATATTTTAATTAGGTAATCCAACAATCAAAATTTCTTTTAATTCAAGGCCTCAATTTATGAAATTTGAAATCTAATTCACCAATTGTTTAAGTCTAGATTTCTATATTTATCCTCAAAGTTTAAATCGATGATTCAACCTTCAATATTCAAAATTTAAATCGTATACTCAAGCATAATTATTTGGTTCGCCATATCACGGTTTTTAAAAAATTCATTAATCCTCATCACCTTAATCATTCTTCTAAAATTCTCAAAATTAAAATGACTTGAACCTCTCAATCTTATTTTACTTGATCATAATCTAAAAAAAATTCCTCTCAAGTTGACAATGCAACTGCTATCCAACTTAGAATTTACCCATCTATCACATAAGGGTCTTACATTTAAGAAAACTTATTCCTCAAATTTACTTAATCATGTTACTCAATCCTCAAAAATTTAAAGACCAAATATATCACCTATGATATACCCTTAATCAGTTATAAAAGGCAGTCATCTAGTAATGTGATTGGCCTGTAGGGTATATCTAGTACTCTCTGTATATCAAACTTATAGTAAGCACGAGGTTTCGTCTTTCCGAAATAAGGAGGGACGGAAAACAATAATAAAGAGTCCAAGGGGAAGGTAATATAATAGAAGTATGGGGTTCAAGGCGTTTAAAGAATTCAAATAGGAATTGTCAAGGCAGTTGTGGATTGAAATCCTATTTTGGCAATTCCTATTCACATGCTCATGTCAGTACAGTTATGTAACTGATGCGATATGCTCAGACATATCTAGAGGGCAAGTACATTCGTCTACTAATTACTATATATCTTAATCTACATAAAGTAGTTATACGAAGGTCGAACCAAGCGCACTATGGTTGATCAGACCGTAATACACTAATTCTGAAATATATTAGTGTATTACTCCAATAATACATATGTCATGAACAAGCTCGATAAAGAATAAGCTTGCAAAACTAGGCTATAATAGCAGCATAAGTCACGGTAGTTTTAGAAATATAAATACGCTAGATTATGATGAAAGAAGGTACTTCAAGTTCACAAAAACAAAACAAATTACAAAAATAAGACTCTACAATCTCTACAGTTGTCATACTAACTCCTTGTCTAAGTCGCTAGTCGACCAAATAGGGGTATGGGCCTCTAAGTTCTACAGTCTTAATAAACACTATCGTCTTATGCTAGTATACAGTTAATGTCATTCAGTTACACTTCAATAATGAGTCAAGAGGACCATGTGTTACTGGTTGTAAGGCATACTACCCAACTTAAAATAATAAAGTAATACTGTGACAGTCTTAAGGAAATTTTATAAAATAACCTTGTTCTTATAAATAAAGTATGAACTCTTATTTGAGTATATGCAAAAAAGATCTTGGTACTTATTAGGGTCTCCTATTGCATTATATAGGTAATGGTCACCTTAAGTCTTAATCATAGTGCTCATAGAACATGTGTCAATAGTAAGAATAGAAAAGTTGCTGGCCTTCGAGAAGCAAAAGGAAATATAACTCATCTCGAGGTATGGATACAAATTACGTGATCTAAAACTATATGGTAATTATCACAATCTAAATGAACAACTCAACTATCAGGTTCTAACTACAAGGCACATAATTTTAAAATTTAAGATTACAACTATAACCCTAGCAAGCTATATATCCTAATACAGAATAAAATTACTTGGCCTACAATCATAAGAGTTATGTGGCACGAGTCGAAAGATGAAGAAAGGAAGAACATAATTTAGTCGTCGCACAATTAGCGAACGTTAAGGTTGTAGAGGAACAAGATATGAAATTACAATAGAGGGACTCTAGATAATATCATGGTTTCCTAGGGGAAAGTGGAATGCTAATATCTATGTTCAAGGTTTAATCGAGGAAAATATTATATCCATTCCTCTTGGCTTCCTAAGATATTGTTCGGCTACTATAAGACGAGAAGCTAAAGTTGTAGTTCTCTGATACTATCTCATCCTGAAAAGCTAGGTTTAGTCCTAATGTTTAACCTTGGTTTCTATTGGCTCCTCAATACTAGGGTCAAGCACTTATGGTCAAATCTCAAACTAATCCTAGTAGTGTTTATACTACTCTCAAGTCATACATAAACATATCAAGGGATAATGGTAAATTAATCTATAGCTAAGGGAAGCTAGGGTTCATTAGGCATTCTAATCTTAGTGATATATCAATACTCTAATTATATGCTTAATAGAATATTATCCTAATTATCATCTAACAAAAAGGATTCCTATATTCTAGGAGAAGGCTGTACTCAAGAAACTATTAGGGAAGCACATGAATCAAGCAGGATGCAATTTATTTAGATAGAACAGATTGAAAGGAATGTGAATCATCGTCAATTGTGGATGAGATCCTATACTCTAATCCTAAGTGCAGGCTTGCTCGGTACAGCAATGTAACCGAGACAATATGCTCTTGACCTGTATGGGCCACCACTAAAAACATGTCATACCCCAGTCCCAAAATATGTAGGACTAGGACACGTAAGCATGCCAACCGCATGTATATGGCAACTCCAATATATGGAAACTACAACACATGCGTACGTCGTATCATGAACAATAATTCATAAGTGGTACATCTTGATCACAAGTCACAGGGCATAACTAATTCTTATCCACAGAAATCAGATTGAAATAAATAACCAATATCTATGAAACTAGATCTCAGTATAAAGTATCTAAAGATGACAGTCAGATGGAAACAAATCCACTACCGAACTAGAATATAGAATAAACAAGATAAATACAATATAAGTGCAACCTCTAACAATCACGAGGCTCGAAGAGAAAAACTCCTCGAAATATAAGTAACCAGTCCGGATCTGCGCTCCCGCGAATACTCATAAACATTTACACCTAGAAAGGGACCAGGTCCTCAGAGGAACATAACAAGATACATAGAAGCATGACATAAAGTAAATACTGAATAAATAAATAAAAGGGGTACGCTAACCAGCTAAGTAAATGCAATGTGAGGACCACTTTGGTACGTATGGGAAAGTGTAGGCTAGATATATGCTGACGTAATTCACCAATCGTCATGACTGGCTAGTATATGTCACATATGCCCCCTATAACACGAGCGCAGAAATATAATAACTTCCAACGTTCTCTAGAGTGTGGTGTCTGTAACGTCCATCATTCCGAAGAATTAGGTATCTGTAAAATCACCAAGTAACGTCCAACACTCTAGAAAATGTGGTATTTGTATAAATAATAACGTCTGTATCACTCCGTCGAGTGCGGTATCTGTACAAAGGAGGTGGGTATCCCATACGCCTACTAGTCGTCCTCCCCGCCCAATATAGATATACAAGTCGTAAACACGACGTGGACATCTCGTACTATAATGCAAGTCTCTATAGAAATAAATACTAAGCTAAATACCGTCATACGTGATGCTCACCCCGATGGCCAGTCGAGCATGAGGCACGCGTCCTTACATGAACTCACTCTGTGACGTGTAATGATACGTGTCAAGGTCTGGAAAGTCATACCAATAACTCCATAATTTTATGTGGGTCTACTAGACTCTAGGTCAGGCATAAGTCCTAACGTCAACGCCTTCATTGACTGCACCCGAGTCTCTCTCGGATGCGCACAGTTATATAATCTAAAATAATAAACATGCAACTAAATATATAACTGAATTTAAATAGTACAACAAGGCAAGGTATACTTGCCTGGCAAGAAGGCTGCGTAGTACCAATAACCTGCTCCTGAAGTTGCTAAGAATAATCTGATATATCCTCAGGGTACACGCACGGGAATGATGGTGATGACGGTGAGGTTGACAATGATGACAATGACGATGACGTCGATGATGGTAAACGACGATGATGACGATGATGGTAATTATGTGGATGACGATGACGAAGTTAACGACGATGATGACGACGATGGCGATAGTAATAATGACAATGATGTCAATGATAATGATGTGGATGAGGGTGATGACGAGGATGATGATGTGGACGATAATGTGTGGAAATAGATTAAGGTGATGGTAAGGATGATTATGTGATGATGATGATAAGTGCTGAGGATGATGAGTACCATGATGATGATGATATAGTAATGGTGGTGATGATGGTTATGGATGATGGTGATGATGATACGGGGATGGGCCGCTGACCGGAGTCTGGCCAAGGGAAGGGGAGGTCCGGCCAAGGGAGGTCGAACAGGGAGACATAGAGGAAGGTGATGGGTGGCTATGTGAATGGTTGTGATGATAATGGCAATGGTGATGCTGACGATGATGACCGAACTTGTCGAGGCGGAGCTCAGGCAGGAGAAGGAGAGAAGGAGCTCAGGGAAGAGAGTGGTCATGCTGGGAGCAGTGGTTGGCCGGAGTGCCAATGGTGGTGGTGGTGGTGGTGGTTATGATTCGTGCAGCGGGGTGGAGGG
Source organism: Iris macrosiphon (assembly GCA_036927795.1). Taxonomy (NCBI): domain Eukaryota; kingdom Viridiplantae; phylum Streptophyta; class Magnoliopsida; order Asparagales; family Iridaceae; genus Iris; species Iris macrosiphon. The sequence continues at coordinate 224,865,784 of JAYESA010000005.1, read as the reverse complement.
GTGCAGGCCGAAAGCTATGGCCGCGGGACGAGGCTCATCGAGGTGGAGGAGATGAGGGCCGGGAAGTCGGAGTCTGCTGTGAGCGGGGTCGAGATGGCGGGGTCGATTGCTCGTGGTTCGGTCGACGACTGCGCGGTCGAGCTCCGGCGTTAATGGCTGCGGGGGAAAACTGGTTCAGCGGAGATGATGAGGGCAGCGGCGCTAGGCTTCAGCAGCGGTCGTCGAGGGGATGCAGGCTGGTGCTGCGGGTGGAGAAATGGTGCACAGGTGGAGGGGGACGGCTCTGGCGAGGGGGACTGGCCGGGGATGGGTCGTGTTCACCGGAGGGGGAAGGTGAACAGAAAAGTAGGGAGATGTCGGCTGAGTGAAAATAGGTTTAGGTGATTTAGAAAAGGAAAGGAAAAAGGGATTAAAAAATTTATTTATACATGTATATAGAATTTTAGGTTTGGGTTTGACCTAGAAAATTTTGACCTAGGTCAACACTCTCTTGGGTTGGGCCTTGGGCTCACATGGGGATATTTGGGAGGCTATAATTTGCATTATTTAAATACAAGGCTAAAATTAAATGGGGACGATGTTGTGCGTTGCACACTCCAAAAATTCATGGAAAAAATCTACATGAACGAAAAATAGGTTTCTTCATGTGTCAAGTCCAATGGTGTGGACACCTTAATGCATTTTTTGCATAAAAGCGCCCAACAATTGGAAAATTGCACAAAGATGGAATTTAGGTTTAAATTAAATAAAATATATGTGCAAGGTGTTCTGGAATTAATTAGGAGTATATGGGGATAAAATTTGGTGGGACACAAGTATCACGGACATAGAGAGCTCAGAGTAGAATATTATTATAATTTGGGTTGCACGGAATGGGTTAAGATTGTGTCTCCAATTTTGATTGGAACGCACATGGATACAAAGTTGGAATTATTATAGAATTAAATATAAACGTCCGCGACGAATGTTGTGCGACTAAAATATAGCACAAGAAAACATAATTATAAGTTACATAAAGGTCAAAATGGTAGGCGGCCACATCTAGGACAAGGTTGTGAAATTTGTAGAAAGGCAATGGCTAATGTAGTGCTCCAATTATCGAAGCAACGGTAAGGTGTGTTACGTGTCATAAACAATACAAAATTAAATAAATACCGTGTTCTATTTCTATTTGGATTCAAACTAGCCCTAGTTTCTCTATCTATGCCAAGTAGACCTAATTTTGGATGAAGGGGTTTATACGCGCACAAGCCCGAAACCTAGAAACCAAGTCGAAATGACCATTTGGTCATTTCGACGAACACTTGGAGTGCGGCTTGCGATACCTTGCGAAACGCACACCAAACCTAATCAGAATCGACCCAAAATTTATTCATGACTTTGAATCGAAGTCTAGAACCTCACAAAAATGTTAACTCTCTAATTCTAGGTCTAAGGCAAAATTTTACATGCACGTGGAACCCACGTCGAAGGAAAAAACCCCCAAAATGCCCAAAACTCTGTTATACGACCTCACGTGTCCGAACGGGGACACGTACCTACCCTTAAAACACCCAAAGACGTCTACCTAGGTCCATCTAACCTAGGACAACACCCAAAATGGGCTAATCTCGGATTTTACCCAAAATTGACATAAAACTCTATGTCAAAGTCTCCAAACCTATCCAAACAAGTTATAACTTCCTCCAATGGGTAGCCCTAAGGTCTAGGAAGGTTCTAAACTACTAATTACACTATATTTGATTAATTACTAAGAGGAAAGTTAGGGTTTACCTCTTGGGAGTTGAAATCCCAAGGCCAAAGTCTCCAAAATCCCTAGAATTTATTACACCAAGCCTCCAAGCCTCCAAGACTTCAAGCCAAGCTTCTACACCAAGTCTAGGCTCTACACACCTAGGTTAGAGTAAAATGAAAGGTTAGGGTTTGCATTAAAGAGGGAAGTAAATGAAGGAAGAGAGGAAAGGTGAAGAAACTTACTTGGAATGGAAGAAGTAAAGGAAGGAAGTGAAGAAAGGAGAATGGAGAAAAAAAAATGAAGAAGAAGAAATGAAAAGGAAAAGGGGAGGCCGGCCATGTAAGGAAGAAATGGGGTTAGGGTTTGGGAGCCTAACACAAAGACCAAAATACCCTCCAATTAAGTCATCCAAACTAGGGTTTAGTTTTATGGATTTCTAAATGCATTCTAACTAATCCAAAATACTCCAACTAACTAATTAAAATATAAATAACTTTTATACACCAATAAATAAGTCTGACAAGGGTGTTGGTTGGGTTTGACATGGGTCCACTAGGATCTTACATGGGTCCAAACTAGCCAAAATCCTAAAACAACTAATATAAATAAATACAACCACTAATTAAATATTAATACAAATATTTATGATCAATATAAAATTTACCAAATTAAAAATAAAAAGAAAATCCTATTTTTAAAATTGGGTAGTGACAAGTAGAGCATGTATATTGCCTTTGCATCATCGCTTGCTGCTTACTTTTCATCTTCGGTATATTCATTATCTGCTTTGTCAACTCTTTTGTAACCATTACTAATATAAGTCTATAAGTTAAAGCCAAATTTTTTTAGAAAATTACTCATATGTATTTTCCAAAATAAATTGTTAGTGCTATTAAAAATAGGTGGCTTATTAAGGAGTTGGCTTTCACCATTGATGGAAAAGAGTGATCGTGTTGTTGCCATATGTTATACTCTTTGGATGTTAATCCGATAATTAAGAGAATTTGCTCTGATACCAATTAAAGGATCAATTTGTATGAGCAAAAGTTCCTATATAAGAGTACTAGCCCTGATACCAATTATAGGAGCAATTGGGATTAGAAACTAAATAAAGGACTACATGCTCTGATACCAATTGTAGGACCGTATATGGAAACTTTAGAGGGGGGTGAATAGAGTTTATGTATGCAGCAGAGTTAAATCACTTATTAAAAATATAATTCTATGACATGCAATGGTGATCAACTACTAGCAGTTAAAATATGTCTCATGTGTAAGTGATACTACTAGCAGTGTTATTAATATACTTATATATATGTAGTAGGGTAAGAGAAAGCAAACACAAACACCAAGATGTATATTGGTTTCCCTCTGAGAGGACTAGTCCAGTCCCGAGAACTCAAGCTCGAAGTTTTATCCACTATAATCACCAATAGTGAATCACAAGCTTTGATCCGAAGGCTTGTCACTTCTTTACACCATGAGGTTTGATCGGAAGTCTCGCAACTTCACAGCTAGAGAAAGAGAGAAAATTGATGGAGCCAAGCTCTTTACAACTCTGTAGACTTCTAGTCCGAGAATGTACTTGGCACTAGGAAGGCTAGGGAGTTACTCTTGGAGATAGAAAATTTAAAGCTTAGATATTTGCTCATAATAGGATAGAAGATTTAAGAATGGTTGAGTGTGTAGGAATGTAGAAATCCAATCCTATTTATAGTGTGTTGGCAAACAAAATTCAGCCAGAATTCGGATGGGGTTCAATTCAAATTTCTAACCGTTGGGCCAGAAAATCAAGAGCTTATTGAACTGGTTGATTTTATACCAAAAGGGTAACCGAGTTCGTGTCATGCCCCAGTCCCAAAATGCCGGGGGACTGGAGATGCGTGGCAACGGCCAGCAGCACGCACCGATGGATAACCCAATTGAATGGAGCCATCAGGGCGTACTTAAGCTGTAAATAAGGTCTACTAACAAGCCACACTAATCTCATCCATAATGATAAAGAAATAAACTGCATAATGAAATGGAAATGAGTAGCAATAACAATCACAGCAAATCAGTCGGAGAAACAATCCGACTCGAGTCTGAAATAAACTGGCTCTATAGGCCAGGAACAAGGAAATAAACATGAAATAAAATACTGAGTACTGGAACAAGCACTCAGGAGAAGTCCTCGGCAGTCACCTCGTCTTCTGTGTTCTGTTCAGCTCCAGCAATAGCTTCAGCACCTGTCCCGTATACCTCGGGATACTGCTCCTCAGCTAAACCTGGGGACATCATCCAAATCCAGGTCCTCAGTGGACAAGCAAGGCACAAGATAAAATAAGCCAAATGAATAAGCAGTGCAATAAGTAAATGAAACAGCAGGGTAAACTAAGTAACTAACCATCTATGTGATATGCAAATGAGAGCAACACTAGTACTCAGGCTAAGATCGCTACAAGCTCTGTGTCGGGGAGCCGGTAGCAGTAATAACAAGTAAAGGGTCTAGCTCTGCTGGAGAGTCTACGACCTCACACTAATAGTAGATATATATATAGAACAGCCTGTAGCCTGTGTGTCTCTCCCCACCCAATGTAATCACGCAAGCCATGACCATAACGTCTCATGTCCATGTCAGCGGGATTATAACTAATGCAACAAGTCATAATGTCTAAATAAAATAACTCTGTCAAGTCCTGTATCCTATACAGAATCACCACGAATAACTCAGGAAGATTCTGTTCTTGATAGTGTCAGGTGTCCTGGGTTTTAGGGTACTTGATAGGTCAAGTACAAGAGTAAGGGGATCGTAAATCCATCTCTAAATGACGAACCCAACACCGCGTACGGTGTCGGTACCCGACTATGATCGGACACTAGGTACGTCATACGTTCCCTAGGTTTAAGCAGTTTAAAACAGTTTATATGAATTTACACAAAACATCCAGCAGAGTATTTATTCAGAAAATATGAAAATAATGACTGCAAGTTTGGCAAGGTGCACTTGCCTGGAGTTTGGATTCCACTAAGGTCCTGGTTTCGAAAATTTCCAGAGATGTCTCCGAAAGCTGAAATAAATAGTACCATCGCGCTCAGAAGGTGTCAAACAGCTAGGATCGCCTGTCCTTGGGTCCAATTTGGAGACAAGGGCAAAAACGGCAGTTTCGGGCCAAAACGGGGTCCGCCGGTGGGCCCGCTTTGCACCGAAAAACGTGTCCGGGTCAACGGTCTCCAAATTCACCAAACTTAGTGTCAACAGGTCAGGAACGCTGATACGAACCCAACGGAACTTTCAGATTTGAATTCCGATGAGCCGATCACGAAATCGCCCGTCGAGCGGGGCTTGTGGGGCCCACGACACGCGATTTCGTCAACGTTCTCAGAATCGAACCAAACTTGACCCACAGGACCAGCGTATCGCTACGAGTCCGATGGCGCAAGTTTCGTCTCGATCTGACGTGTGTGCACGAAGTTAGGTCGAATTGCAGAAAGGGCGGATACGGGGCGATGTCCGCGGATACGCGTTGATTCCGGGGTGCACGCACACCCGAATCAGCTTCCGCGAAAACCCACACGTCCGTATCGACGAGGCGCACGTTTCTGTGAAGACCGTGCGCGACCAAGTCATCCCGTTTGGCGGGGCGTACTCGGTTCCGGGGTGAAACAGGGTCTGGTTTTTCCTGTTTTTGGATCGCGGTGTGCGATCACCACAGGACGCGATGCCCCGAGCGGTTTGTCCGGGCACCGAGAGGGTCATACAGGCTTCGCGTAGGAATTGACGGAATCGAAAATGGAGATCAGGGTTGCAAGATACGAGTACCTGAAGGGGACCGAGAAATCGGGGCTTTCCGAGTCCGAATCGTGTCCTGGACACGTGTCCAGTACTGTGTCCACTGTGTTAGGGCTGTGTCCTGCGTCCTGTCGCCGTGTCCGGGGCTCGGGGAAGCTGACCCTCGATCGGCGAGGTCGGGCCGGGCTCTGGCGGCTCAGGCGAAGTCTCCGGCGCGGTTCACGGCGGAGCTAGGGCTCGGGGGACTCGGGGTGGCCGGCGGAGAGGAGAGAGGAAGGGGAGAGCGGCGGGTGGAGGGGCTCTGGACGGTGGCGCTGCACTGGGCGGCGCAGGGAGGAGGTCGCCGGGTGGTCTGGGAGGGAGGTCGCCGGGGATCGGGGCTCGCCGGAGTCAGGAGGTTAGGGTTAGGGTTTGCGGGGAGGAAAGGGGACTGAGGGAGGAGTTTAAATAGGGCTTCGAGGGGCTCGGCCGAGGCGTCGTGGCGGGTTTTCTGGCGGTGAGGGCGACGTGGGGGTGAGGCGCACGATTTCCGGCGGGCGGCGCGAAATCCGGACGGCGTGGGTCGAACGTGGGGACGACGGGGGTGGGTAATGGAGCGGGTCGGGTCGGGCGCGGATCCGGGTGGGCGGACCCGCCCGACCCGCTAAGGAGGAGGGCTGGGTCGGCTGCACTGGGCTCGGCCCACTGGGCCGGGCCGGGCCCAAAAACCTAATAATAATAATAATAATAATAATAATAATAATAATAAAACAGAAATTAATTATTTAATTAATTAATTTGGAAAAATAGTTTTTAGGCTTTTAAAAATAGGTCTGAGGCCCAATAAAATCCCAGAAAATTACCCTAAGTCCGATTTTCTATTTTACACCATAAAATCATGTTTTTAATTCATTTTAATGCTGTTTATTGGCAATCAAAATTTACAAACTCACTACAGGCCTATGTAAATTGCTGAAAATTGCATATTAAATTCCAAAAATTGATTTTAAAACTCTAAAAAAATTAGGGTGTTTACAATCTACCCCCCTTAAGAGGATTGCGTCCTCGCAATCGAAGGGTAAACTATAAAGACAAGATTTTACAGAATTTAAAGAATACTAAGGTTACCTGCATCAGCAAATAAATGTGGATAACGCTGGCGCATAACATCTTCTCGCTCCCAGGTCGATTCACCTGGAGAGTGCTGTTTCCAAGCTACTCGGACCAGCCTGATGGTCTGCCCTCGCAGTGTATTCTCGCTGGAGTCGAGTATACCCACTGGCTGCTCTTCGTATCTCAGGCTAGGTCCCACCGAGATCTCAGAGTGATCAACTATATGACTTGGGTCTGTCACATATCTCCTCAGTTGTGAGACGTGGAATACGTCATGCACTCCCTCTAAAGATGGAGGTAATGCAAGACGGTAAGCCACCTCACCAATGCGCTCCAAGATATCGAATGGCCCAATGTACCTTGGGCTTAGCTTACCTCTGCTGCCAAATCTGATAGTACCTCTAATGGGTGAGATCCTCAAAAATACATGCTCTCCTTCTTTGAATTCCAGGGGTCGTCGGTGTACATCGGTCTAATGCTTCTGTCTATCCTGGGCTGCACGGAGATGGTTTTGAATCTGCTTTACTTTCTCCACTGTCTCTGTTACCAACTCTGGACCCAGTATTTGACGTTCGCCAACGTCACTCCAGCATATCGTAGATCTGCACTTCCTTCCGTACAACGCTTCGAAAGGTGCCATCTGAATGCTTGCCTGATAGCTGTTGTTGTAGGAGAACTCCACTAAGTGCAGATGATCTTCCCAAGATCCTCCGAAGTCCAGTATACAAGATCGTATCATATCTTCTAGGATCTGGATGGTGCGCTCTGACTGTCCGTCTGTCTGAGGATGATAGGCAGTACTGAACTTGAGCCTGGTGCCGAGACTCTCTTGCATGCTTCTCCAGAAGTGAGATGTAAATCGTGAGTCTCGATCTGATACGATACTAACCGGCACTCCATGTAATTTTACGATCTGACGCATATACATGTCGGCTAGTACTTCTGTGGATTATTCGACTCTGAACGGCAAGAAGTGAGCCGACTTAGTGAGCCGATCCATAATGACCCATACTGCATCCTTACCACTAGGGCTTCTTGGAAATCCAGTGACGAAGTCCATGGTAATATGCTCCCACTTCCATTCAGGGATGGGAAGTGGCTGCAACATACCTGCAGTCCTCTGGTGCTCGGCCTTCACCTGCTGGCAGACTAAGCATTTTGCCACAAATCGGGCAATCTCCCTTTTCATTCCGTGCCACCAGTAATATTGTCTTAAGTCCCGGTACATCTTGGTTCCTCCTGGATGAATCGAGTAGATGGAGCTATGGGCTTCTGTCATCAACTCCTGCCTTAATTCTCCATTTGGAACATATAGGCGATTTCCGTACCGTAATGTTCCGTCCTCGTGGATGCGAAGTCCCGTTGGCAAGCCTGCTTCGGTTCTCTCTTTCAGCCTTCGGAATCTGGCATCATTAGGCAAAGCTTCCTTGATTCTCTCCACCAGCGATGACTTCACTTCTAGGTTAGCCAGCAAACCCTTTTGTCCAGGCAGAACAACCTCAATCTGAAGATCTTGCAAGTCTTGCAATAGTTGAGGCTGCTCTGTTAAGAAATAAGCTGAGGGTTTTCTGCTGAGGGCGTCGGCTACAACATTTGCTTTCCCCGGGTGGTACTACAGATCGATGTCAAAGTCCACCATCAACTCAAGCCAACGCCTTTGCCTCATATTGAGCTCCTTCTGTGTATAAACATACTTCAAGCTCTTATGATCAGTGAATATTTCAACCTTCTCTCCATACAGATAATGTCTCCAGATCTTCAATGCAAAAATCACTGCAGCTAGCTCCAGGTCGTGCGTCGGGTAGTTCTTTTCGTGGACCTTCAGCTGCCTCGATGCATAAGCGATAACTTTGCCGTGTTGCATCAAGACACAACCTAGCCCGCTACCGGACGCATCACTATATACAACAAAACCTCCTGACCCTGAGGGAAGAGTCAAGACTGGTGCTGTTGTTAGACGCCTCTTCAGTTCTTCAAAGGCATTCTGACATTCTTCCGACCATATGAACTCCTGATCCTTCCGTGTCAGCTTAGTCATAGGTTCTGCAATCCTTGAAAAATTTTCTACGAACCGCCGGTAATACCCAGCAAGTCCAAGAAAACTTCTCACTTCAGCAACCGAGGTAGGGGTAGGCCAGGTTTCTATAGCAGTGACCTTCTCTGGGTCCACAGACAGTCCTTCACCCGAGATAATATGCCCTAAGAATGGCACCTTGTCCATACAGAACTCACATTTGCTGAGTTTGGCATATAGCTTCTCCCTTCTCAAGGTTTCTAGCACTATCCTGAGGTGTTCCTCATGCTCTTCGTGGTTCTTGGAGTAGACTAGGATATCATCAATGAATACCACCATGAACTTATCCAAGTACTGATGGAAGACCCCGTTCATCAAACTCATAAATACGGCGGGTGCGTTGATTAGACCAAACGGCATCACTAGGAACTCATAATGTCCATACTTAGTTCTGAAGGCCGTCTTTGGGATATCTTCTTTCTTAACCCTAATCTGGTGATAACCGGATCTAAGGTCAATCTTAGAAAATACCCTGGCACCACTTAACTGGTCAAACAAGTCATCAATGCGGGGCAGAGGGTACCGGTTCTTGATAGTTACAGCATTAAGGGCTCTGTAATCAATGCACAACCGCACAGTTCCGTCCTTCTTGGGTACAAAGAGTATAGGTGCTCCCCATGGCGAAACACTGGGCCGGATAAATCCTTTCTCCAGAAGGTCGTCAACTTGGGTTTTCAGCTCCACTAACTCCTTAGGTGCTAGCCGATATACCGATGAAGTGATAGGTTCGGCTCCTGGAGTTAGGTCTATCGTGAATTCTATCTCCCGATCAGGTGGTAAACCTGGAAGGTCGTCGGGAAATACATCCACAAATTCCGATATGACTCTAGGGTATCCTGAATCTTCTTCTACAGTCAATACCCTAAGAGTTGGCTGGACCCCTTGTTCTACAGCTCCTCGAAGAAATTCAAACTCGGGTTGGCTAGGGGGTCTAAATATCACTTTTCCAAGCCGGCAATCCAGTGTCGCATGGTACTGACTTAACCAGTCCATACCAAGTACAACATCGTAATCAGGCATAGAAAAGATCAGGAATTGGGCTCGCATCTCTCGGCCACAGACTACTACCGAACATGATCTACAAGTATCACTAACCGGGATAATTCCACCTCCAGTTAGAATTCTCTTCATCTTCGAGAGAGGTGCGGTAGCTATTCTATGTGTAGCTACGAAACTAGCAGCAATAAAAGAATGCGAAGCCCCAGAATCAAATAATGCTACAGCAGGAATTGAAGCTACTAATATGGTACCTGCTATCACTTCGCCTGCAGTAGCATCCTCAGTGACTGCTAGTGCATAGGCCTGACCTCGTCCCTGAGCGGGACCCCTTTGCTGACGAGCTTGTTGGAACAATGCTGCTTGAGGTGGTAGAGGTGGCCTGGCTCCTCCAGGCCCTGTCTGAGTTGCTCCCCCAGCTGGAAGAGCTGCAGGTGGAGCTGGTCGATTCGGAACTCCCTCCCGACGTTCCGAGCAGTCCTTGGAGAAGTGTTGTCCAGATCCGCAAACCAGGCAGAGTCCCAGCTTGCGTCTACATTCCTTTTCAATATGTCCTACCTTGCTGCAGTAGTGGCAAGTAGGCAGGTTCTTGGTTGCTGCTCTTGGAGGCGTGTTCTTCTGGGGCCGCTTAGCAGATTCTCCTGGTGATGACTTGGACGGTGCAGAGGAGAAGGGACGTTTCAGGCTTGATTCCCTCCGAGTAACGCGCTCCAGCCGACGTGCTGCAGCTAGGACGTCGGTGTAAGAGGTGGGCGCGACTGATCCGATTAACTTCTGAAGCTCGAACCTGAGCCCATCAAAGAACTTCTCCGCCTTCTCCTCTTCGGTAGGAATTAGAGAAGGGGCGAAGCGGCTCAAGCGAATGAATTCGGCGTTGTATTCCTCCACCGTCATGTTGCCCTGGATCAGGCGGTTGAATCTGTCTCGGAGTTCTGACCGAGCCACAGCAGGGATGTACATTTCCTGGAAGAGTCTGGAGAACTCCTCCCAGGTAACCTGATCATGTCCGAGCCTTCTTTCTTCGAACAGCCACCAATGATGTGCGTTGTCCGTCAGTTGCATCCTGACGGCAGTCATCCATTTGTCCCTTGGTAGTTCAGCGGCCTCCAACTGATGTTGTATGTTTGTAAGCCATTCATGTACTTCAGTTGGTCCTTTCTTGCCCGAGAAGGTACGGGGCTTAAGTTGGCGGAAATCCGTGATGGATCCCGTCGCTGGCCGCCTATTTGGTGCATGCTCCAATGCTGCGACCAGGCTGTTCCTTAGGTTCTCGGCCTCTCGGCGTTGAGTCTCCTGTTGAATCTGTTGTTACGCCTGCATCATGGCGTAGAACATCTGGAACATTTGCTGGCCGTCCATTGCCTGTCCTGGGGGAAAGACAGGCATCATTGGAGGGAACTGGGGAGGAGGCGGGATGTCATCACGCCTGAATCTGGAACTTGGCTGGCCAGTTGGATTGTTCTGAGAGGATTGTCCTCTAGTGTCTGGCGTCGTTCCAGCCTCGCAGGTAAGCCCTGCTTCAGTCGATGTTCCCAAGGGGGTCTCGTCACTACGTCTGGGATCCATTTCTCTGCATCAAAAGAAAACAATGAGAACGCACAGAGGAATCAAACAGGATGCAGTTCAAGCAATTTAATTGAATTCGACATAGAGTTCAAAAACGATTAAATATATGGATGAGATCCTAAACCTATCTTATTGCAGGCCTGTCCGGTCCCTAAGTTGAAACCGAACAATTTAATTTGGACCTGCATGGGCCACCACAAAAATCATGTCACGCCCCAGTCCCAAAATGCCGGGGGACTGGAGATGCGTGGCAACGGCCAGCAGCACGCACCGATGGATAACCCAATTGAATGGAGCCATCAGGGCGTACTTAAGCTGTAAATAAGGTCTACTAACAAGCCACACTAATCTCATCCATAATGATAAAGAAATAAACTGCATAATGAAATGGAAATGAGTAGCAATAACAATCACAGCAAATCAGTCGGAGAAACAATCCGACTCGAGTCTGAAATAAACTGGCTCTATAGGCCAGGAACAAGGAAATAAACATGAAATAAAATACTGAGTACTGGAACAAGCACTCAGGAGAAGTCCTCGGCAGTCACCTCGTCTTCTGTGTTCTGTTCAGCTCCAGCAATAGCTTCAGCACCTGTCCCGTATACCTCGGGATACTGCTCCTCAGCTAAACCTGGGGACATCATCCAAATCCAGGTCCTCAGTGGACAAGCAAGGCACAAGATAAAACAAGCCAAATGAATAAGCAGTGCAATAAGTAAATGAAACAGCAGGGTAAACTAAGTAACTAACCATCTATGTGATATGCAAATGAGAGCAACACTAGTACTCAGGCTGAGACCGCTACAAGCTCTGTGTCGGGGAGCCGGTAGCAGTAATAACAAGTAAAGGGTCTAGCTCTGCTGGAGAGTCTACGACCTCACACTAATAGTAGATATATATATAGAACAGCCTGTAGCCTGTGTGTCTCTCCCCACCCAATGTAATCACGCAAGCCATGACCATAACGTCTCATGTCCATGTCAGCGGGATTATAACTAATGCAACAAGTCATAATGTCTAAATAAAATAACTCTGTCAAGTCCTGTATCCTATACAGAATCACCACGAATAACTCAGGAAGATTCTGTTCTTGATAGTGTCAGGTGTCCTGGGTTTTAGGGTACTTGATAGGTCAAGTACAAGAGTAAGGGGATCGTAAATCCATCTCTAAATGACGAACCCAACACCGCGTACGGTGTCGGTACCCGACTATGATCGGACACTAGGTACGTCATACGTTCCCTAGGTTTAAGCAGTTTAAAACAGTTTATATAAATTTACACAAAACATCCAGCAGAGTATTTATTCAGAAAATATGAAAATAATGACTGCAAGTTTGGCAAGGTGCACTTGCCTGGAGTTTGGATTCCACTAAGGTCCTGGTTTCGAAAATTTCCAGAGATGTCTCCGAAAGCTGAAATAAACAGTACCATCGCGCTCAGAAGGTGTCAAACAGCTAGGATCGCCTGTCCTTGGGTCCAATTTGGAGACAAGGGCAAAAACGACAGTTTCGGGCCAAAACGGGGTCCGCCGGTGGGCCCGCTTTGCACCGAAAAACATGTCCGGGTCAACGGTCTCCAAATTCACCAAACTTAGTGTCAACAGGTCAGGAACGCTGATACGAACCCAACGGAACTTTCAAATTTGGATTCCGATGAGCCGATCACGAAATCGCCCGTCGAGCGGGGCCTGTGGGGCCCACGACACGCGATTTCGTCAACGTTCTCAGAATCGAACCAAACTTGACCCACAGGACCAGCGTATCGCTACGAGTCCGATGGCGCAAGTTTCGTCTCGATCTGACGTGTGTGCACGAAGTTAGGTCGAATTGCAGAAAGGGCGGATACGGGGCGATGTCCGCGGATACGCGTTGATTCCGGGGTGCACGCACACCCGAATCAGCTTCCGCGAAAACCCACACGTCCGTATCGACGAGACGCACGTTTCTGTGAAGACCGTGCGCGACCAAGTTATCCCGTTTGGCGGGGCGTACTCGGTTCTGGGGTGAAATAGGGTCTGGTTTTTCCTATTTTTGGATCGCGGTGTGCGATCACCACAGGACGCGATGCCCCGAGCGGTTTGTTCGGGCACCGAGAGGGTCATACAGGCTTCGCGTAGGAATTGACGGAATCGAAAACGGAGATCAGGGTTGCAAGATACGAGTACCTGAAGGGGACCGAGAAATCGGGGCTTTCCGAGTCCGAATCGTGTCCTGGACACGTGTCCAGTACTGTGTCCACTGTGTTAGGGCTGTGTCCTGCGTCCTGCCGCCGTGTCCGGGGCTCGGGGAAGCTGACCGTCGGTCGGCGAGGTCGGGCCGGGCTCTGGCGGCTCAGGCGAAGTCTCCGGCGCGGTTCACGGCGGAGCTAGGGCTCGGGGGACTCGGGGTGGCCGGCGGAGAGGAGAGAGGAAGGGGAGAGCGGCGGGTGGAGGGGCTCTGGACGGTGGTGCTGCACTGGGCGGCGCAGGGAGGAGGTCGCCGGGTGGTCTGGGAGGAAGGTCGCCGGGGATCGGGGCTCGCCGGAGTCAGGAGGTTAGGGTTAGGGTTTGCGGGGAGGAAAGGGGACTGAGGGAGGAGTTTAAATAGGGCTTCGAGGGGCTCGGCCGAGGCGTCGTGGCGGGTTTTCCGGCGGTGAGGGCGACGTGGGGGTGAGGCGCACGATTTCCGGCGGGCAGCGCGAAATCCGGACGGCGTGGGTCGAACGTGGGGACGACGGGGGTGGGTAATGGAGCGGGTCGGGTCGGGCGCGGATCCGGGTGGGCGGACCCGCCCGACCCGCTAAGGAGGAGGGCTGGGTCGGCTGCACTGGGCTCGGCCCACTGGGCCGGGCCGGGCCCAAAAACCTAATAATAATAATAATAATAATAATAATAATAATAATAATAATAATAATAATAAAACAGAAATTAATTATTTAATTAATTAATTTGGAAAAATAGTTTTTAGGCTTTTAAAAATAGGTCTGAGGCCCAATAAAATCCCAGAAAATTACCCTAAGTCCAGTTTTCTATTTTACACCATAAAATCATGTTTTTAATTCATTTTAATGCTGTTTATTGGCAATCAAAATTTACAAACTCACCACAGGCCTATGTAAATTGCTGAAAATTGCATATTAAATTCCAAAAATTGATTTTAAAACTCTAAAAAAATTAGGGTGTTTACAGTTCGGTCCGAGTTCGGCATGAATTCAGCCCGATTTCGGTTTCTAAGTATGGTAGGCTTTGTTAATGAATATAGCCTTATTTGGTGGATAGATTCTTTGGTTTATTTGAGTGGACTAGGTATCTGGATATAGGTACTTTGATTTGCCAGTGTGACTCATCCTACATCAATCCTAGGGTCAAATAAATAAAAGATTATATTTGAATATGGAACCAAACTTGATAAACAAATCTTATAGCTGGAGCAGAGTCTGACTTTAGTACTGACGGAGTTGATATACTTTACATCGAGTATCTACTTCATTTATATTTTAGATCTAATGGTTGACGATTATCAGAATGTGGTTGACGGTGACCACTTTGTGTCAACACTCTCTGGCTCAAAGCATCCGTCACGATATTAGCCTTCCCTGGATGATACTGAAGGTCAAGATCATAGTTTGTAATCATCTCTAGCCATTCCCTCAGCCTCACGTTGAGATCCTTCTGAGTAAAGACGTACTTCAAAATCTTATGATCAGTATAAATCTCTACTCGATTTCAATATAGGTATTGTCTCCAAAGTTTGAGTGCAAAAATAATTATTGCTAACTCCAAGTCATGTGTTGGATAATTCTTCTCATGGTCTCTAAGTTGTCGAGACGCATAAGGTATATATAACCTTACCATGATGCATGAGAACACATCCCAATCATTTGCCTGACGTATCACAATATACCGTAAAATCACTTGTCCCATCTGGAACCGTCAAAATAGGTGTCGTGATCAACTTCTGTTTGAGTTTCTCGAAAGAGTTTTGACATTCATATGTCCAATCAAAGTGCACATCTTTATGAATTAACTACATCAAGGGTACAAAAATTCTAGCAAATTTTAACACAAATCATTGATAATATCCTTCTAATCCTAGAAAAATATGGACTTCTGTAACTGTTCTAAGTACTAGCCATGTCTCAACGACTTCTATCTTCTGGGGATCTACTTATACTCCAACTTTTATAATAATGTGACCCAAGTATAAAATACGATCAAGCCAGAACTCGCACTTGCTGAACTTGGCATATAACTTATGTTCTTTGAGGACTTGAAGAATTGTGCGAAGATGCTGGTTATGCTTTGCTTTACTTTGATTGTATACCAAGATGTCATCAATGAACACAATCATAAACTTGTCCAAGTATGGCATGCAAATACGATTTATGAGATCCATAAACACTGCTAGCGCATTGCTTGCTCTAAAGGGCATCACTAAAAACTTCTAATGGCCATATCTTGATCTGAACATCATCTTGGGTATATCTTGCTCTCTGACTCTAATTTGATGATATCCCAACCGTAAATAAACTTTTAAAAATATGGTCGCTCTACTAAGCTGATCGAACAAGTCATCTATCCTTGGTAAGGGATATATGTTCTTGACGGTTACCGCATTAAGGTTACGATAATCAACACACAAACATAAAGTTTCATCCTTCTTTTTCAAGAGAAGCATTGGGTCTTTCCAAGGAGATCCACTAGCACGAATGAATCCATTAGTTCTTAATTCTTCTATCATCCGGTACAAGACTTCCAACTCTGAAGGTGCTATCATGTAGACTCTTTCTAACACTTGTGCTGTTCCGAAAAGTAGATCAATAGTAAACTCTATTTCTCTTTCTGGTGGCATGCCTGAAAGCTCTTCTGGAAACACATCTGAAAACTCACTGGCTACTCTGGGAAATGATACTTCTTCTATTACTGCCATTCTCATGATCGTTGATGAAGACTCTGTCTCGCCTCTAGAAAATGAAAATTATTCTTCTCAGAGAATATGAAATATAACCTTGCCAGCATGGCAATCTATCAATGTATATTAGGCACTCAACCAATCCATGCCTAAGACGATGTCATAATCTCCCATAGGGAACTCTATCAGTCTATCGAAAAACTCTCATCCACACATTATGACTCGACATGAGGTATAAACTCTATCTACTTCCATGATACCATTACAAGTAAGTAAATTGAGCCTTAACGATAATGATTTGGGTTCTAATCCAACTCGTATCACAAATCGTGTAGACATAAAAGAATGAGATAAACCAGAATCAAACAATATTAAAGCTGAATAAGAGTTAACAAGAATTATAACTGCCATCACTTCACCTGAAGCTAGTTGTTCCTCCATGGTGAGTGCCATAGTCTAGCCTCGTCCTCTCGGCACTGGTCCTCTCTACTGTGGACCTCCTTGCCTGGCTTGTGCTTGAGCTTGGGCCTGCGCATACTGCTGTGTCCTCTGGTGCTGGAATACTTGAGATTGGGTTAGCAAAGGCCTCGTATCATGGTTCTGCTGAATCGGCGCTGGAGCCCTATATTGTGGTCCTGGCGGGGAAGATGAAGATGAACTAGCCTTATGTGGACAAGTTCCCACTCCGTGGCCTAGTTCTCCACACGCTAAGCACAACCCTTGTACTCTGTGATACTCTGAAATCACGTCCTAGTTTTCCACAATGAGAACACCCTGCTGAGGAAGGTATCCGTTGCTGATGAGTTCGAGTTTATACTGTTTGTTGAACTGAGGATGTTGAAAATGGCCTCCTCGGAGATCTGATAGTTAAAACCCTAACTGTCGGGCCTGGTGCTGAAGACTGGTTATAAGAACCACCTGAAGTATGGGTCCTCTTATGACCTCCAGTCCTCTCTACTATTCTCTGGGAGGTATACTCATGTTGTTCCACTGTCAATATGATCTCCAGGTAAAGTTCCTGCTGGAACCTCCTTGCTCGGTCTAATTTGGTCTCCACCAAGGTCGGAGCAAACCGACTGACTCTGTAGAATTTTGCTGCATAACTGTCAATAGTCCGGCCCATCTGCTTCAAGTTATTAAATCTCTGTTGTAAGTTAACGTGGCACTGTGTCAAAATACCTCATTTGGAATCTTTTACTAAAGATGGCCTAAGGGACAGGTACTGTTAGTGAAATCATCTATGCTACACACCTGTCTATGGCAAAATCTAACAAGTGCAACCGAACTACCAAGACTTGTTCTCTAGCCGAAACTCTAGTTGTCTCTAAAATAGCCTCAGTATCCTGAAGCCAAGCGTCTGATGCAATTGCATCCACGGTGCCATAGAAATACAAAGATTGGAGGTGCTTGAAGTTGCTTGCTGAGTTGTTGGCACGATGTCTGTCTATTTCCAAAATCTTTTATAGTGATTGAGTGAGAGCGTTACCCCATCATTTTTGTGATGCTAACAGTTGTCTGATGATCCCTATCAGTAACTGGGTACCTTCTTCTGTATTATGGGGAACTGGCATGATTGCCACTACTGGTACAACTAAAGGTTCTAACTGAACCTGGGGTTCCTCGTTCTGAGTTGTTCTGTACCCGACCCTAGAATATTGAGGCTGAACCTCAAGGATTTGCTGACCATCGAGATATTATCCTGCTACTGGGGAAACTTGGGCTGGATGATCGGAAGGACCAGGAACAATATCCCTGAAAGATAAAGG
Source organism: Iris macrosiphon (assembly GCA_036927795.1). Lineage (NCBI taxonomy): Eukaryota > Viridiplantae > Streptophyta > Magnoliopsida > Asparagales > Iridaceae > Iris > Iris macrosiphon. Next base: position 224,847,892 of record JAYESA010000005.1, on the reverse strand, counting down.
ACACAAGGATTATCAAAGGGACGAACATGATTGATCGAGGATCAAAGCAAATGTTGAATCAAGATTTTAGGATATACATTCGACACTGGAGGAGACCAAGGAGTAGCATGATTGAGACATCTAAAATATATTGGTAAACCCCCACACTTCTGAATTTTCAGACCTGTATGGGCCACCACTTAAGCCGTGTCATACCCCAGAACTAGAATATTGGAGAGCGGGGACAGACAAAGCCAGCTACGTATACCAGAGTACTCTATACCCCGAGATACAGTCACGGCTATCTAGACATGTGAGGGTTTACTCTACAATCGATCAGGCAAACTTGGGTCTAGAATCCTAGGTGTCTCTATCTTAAGCAAGCAACAAGTTTATAAGATGTATGGTCACCAAAATATAATAGTAAGGCATCCCAAACTATACATACCCAAATGATCATGAAGCTAGTTACCAAAATAAAGAACTAGCAGAGTACCATATTACAAGATCAGCTATTGCTATAGTCTAGAATATACTTTCTATGTAGGCCCGTAGGCTGCAATATCAAGAATCCTAAAATACGAGTTAAACACGTGCTCGGTGGCTAAATACCTCAAAAGTATACTTTACAAGATTAAGTGGGCGAGGAAGAAGAAATCCACTTATATCCTCGGATGCTCCTCGTGTTCACCATCTCAAGGAGGGGAATACGGGAGAACTTGCGATCCTACTCCAAAATATAGCCATACAAAATCAGTGGGTCAGACCCCAAATAATAAGTACCACAAAGGAGCCAAACTTATGAACTAAAACTAGCATGCAGACAAATTAGTAAGAATAGTATGTAAGATAACAGTTAAACAGTTCTAGAATAATTAAATAAGGACATATGGAATCAATACTCCGGTTACCATTTTTGGATCAGCTATTAATTAAATTAGGACAAGACTAGACTAGAAATCAAGCAATCACGGCCAATCATGCCTTATTGCTTTATATTATTAGCTAACTAGGGTTATCACAGTCCTAGTTATTAACACATGTGTAGAAGCATAAAAAATACGCTGGGGAATCATACGCGTAAAACCCTCAACAGACAGGAAGCTCGCGTAAAACAGAGATCCAGCACTGGATGGCGTGAAATATAACTTCAGAGCCATTTGGCGTACATCAGAGCTTCAACGCTAGTTCAGCGTAAAACATAGCTCCAGAACAACCCGCGTAATACAGTATTTCTAGACTGCTTCGGCGTAAAAAAGGTTGCTACATCGCCATTTTGGCATAAAAACTCGTCTGCTTTTAATACAGCAGAAAGTTGTACGAGAAACTCTTCGTATTCTCCGAATGAACCTGTCAGACCAAACAGTGAACCTGACTCCTGACAAAGAGTACTGCATGATGATCGAGAGGACGGCTGTAATGATGACTCTGCACAGAACTCCAGACTGTCGTCTAGTGACATAACCCTTGATATAAGACATCATTTACGCATTCAAGGAATACGCTGCCTATTCTACACAGGCAGATATGAGCTTTACGCTCAGGATGAGACGAAACCAACAGCCACGTCAAAAGCTGTTCTTCGTACAGAACTCGAGGTACGTCTCTACAATTAATGTACGAAATAGGGGCAGATATCTGCATTTAATGCATAAGATTTGGTTCTACTTTTTGACTGGGTGAGCTATAATTAGGGCTAATACGTCCACGTCACCATCACCGCATATTACGCCAACCAAGCTATTTTCATCTATAGGAGCACGATGTACGCTATCTCCTTAAAATATGCTGACCTGGCTATTTTTTTAAATTATAGGAGTACGTCGTATGCTATCTCCTCGAAATACGCCAACTCAGGCTATATTTGCAAAGGTGCGTGATAAGGCTATCTGGCCCAGAATACGCTCAAAACCTCAGTCAAAGAAGGATAACTGGCTATCCTTATGCTGGTTACCTATCCATGCAGCATCAAGCTTTACGTAGAATTTGGCTTCTACGCCAACATGGCAGATACTTGGCTTCTATGCTAACATGACATCTATTTTGGCTTTTACGCCAACTTGACAACTATTCGGCTTCTACGCCTACTTGGCTTTTATGCCATCAGAATGGCTATTTGGCTTCTACGCCAACGAGACAGTTATTTGGCTTTTATGCCAACCATCTCTACACGAGGGGCAGTTATCTACGTGGCTTGCATGCCATGATCTTCGATGAGCGATTATACGTATTACCCTATAATGGGACACGCGTCATACGCCAATTCAAAAGATCATTCATACGTGGGTAGCAGTTATTATAACTGCCGCATAAAAGATGCAGCTCTCTCCGCTGTTCGGTTTCTACGCCGACTGTAGCTGAATTCTATAAATAGAGATCTCCGACCACGGAGGTCCAGGGTCGAAGGGTCGAAAAGTCAAAAAAAAAAGAGGAAAGTCGAGGATTTTTCAAAAAAAAAGAGTATATCCAGAGAGTGTTTTGGCAACGAGAGTTCAATCCCTCCTGCAGCCTTTGAAGCTTCTTTTTTTTGTCTTCTACAGCACTTCTTCGTCATCGTGTGGTCCAAGTGACGAAGTGATCGACCGCAGATCAGACTCCTATAGCAATATTTCCCCAGAATCAATTTTTTGTACTTAACATCCTCGTATAGGATTAATTATACTTCTTTTTCTTGTTTGTGAACCAAAGAAAGGGTTTCGTATAAACCTAGTTTCAATTTCTTTCGTTTATTATCAAATACGAGATGGCAACTCAGCTGGGGACTACTTTCTCATCTGACGAGAAAGCCATTTCTCAATACGATGCTGTATCCATTGGATCAACGAAGAAGATTTTGGTCGTCCAATTCGACCAGTCGGCTTACGAAGACATGCTTCGAGCAGGGGGTAGCTCTTATTCCCTCTCTGTCTAGGACAATAGGAACTTGCATAAAGTATGGATGCCCCGGACATCCTCTACCATTCCTGCAGACTCTCTCTCTTTCTGATCAACAAGGTTGTGACATCGCAGCCTCTACGCTTTGGGCATAAAAATCTGTCTCCCGTCTGTGACATGGCAGACGAAGCTTCTGGCAATGCCTTAGTGCTAATCCAGAAGTCTACTCCGCGCCCTGTGCGTAAAACTTTGTCTCCCGTCTGTGACGTGGCAGACAAAGCTTCTGGCAGTGTGTTAGTGCCAATCCAGAAGTCTACTCCGCGTCCTGCGCGTAAAACTTTGTCACCCGTCTGTGACGTGACAGACAAAACTTCTGGCAATGCCTTAGGGCCAATCCAGAAGTCTATATCGCACCCCGCGCATAAAATTTAGTCTCCCGTCTGTGACGTGGCAGACAAAATTTTTGATAATGCCTTAGTGCCAATTCAGAAATTCCAAACGCGCTCCGTGCATAAAAATATATCTTCCCTCTGTGAAGAGGCAGATGGTCCTTGCAATCATCACAAGAGAAAATAAGTGGCGGATTTCCAGACCTCTCGGCTTTTACGCCATCAAGAGAAGAATTTGCCCGCTCTTCAGATTATGCGGAATACTGATGGCCAATTAAGGACTTCCTCAGTTTTACGCCAACCTGTGCAAAGTTCCAGATTACACCAGGACAAGCCCTTCAGCGTAAAGAAGGCCTAGTTTGTGGATAGATACGCTCCTCATGGATCATGTGCTACTCACATGGCTGAACTGTTGTATTCGTATGGCAGGAAGAGAGTTATGATTCCCAATATTCGTGCTCCAACTGATGTAAAAAGGCAGAATAAGCCTTCTTCTTCTTCTGTTAATCCTCCTGACTTGCGTAATCTCCTGATCCAGAAGCGCAAAGATAGGGGATCTTCTAACATGTCTATTATACCCCCTAAGGAGTATTGTGGTAATAGTCATAAAGTTGTAGTTAACTATTGCTGTTTTAAGGCAAAATGGTCAGTTTTTGACCGGTTGAACTACTCTTTGTCTTTACAGGAAGAAGAGCCTACATTCGCATCAGTGAACATGGCTTCACACATTCCTAGAGGAAGGCCAAATTCAAGATGTCATCCCTCTAGAACTCCAAGCCAAAGGAGATTCAACAGACTCCTTGAGAATATTGAAGCTGGTGTGTTTCGAAATACTCGTTCAACACGACAACTGACTTCATATTCTTCTGATTCCGACACTGGGGGTCGCCAATTTCCCGAATCGGATGCTGAAAGTATAGATTCAATCTCTACAGAGATCTATACTGATCCTTCCATAGCATCCAGAGAAATGGGAGTCTATGCCATTGGATATGAACGCGAAGAGGCTTCCCCATCAGGAAGTACTGAGCAACGCATCGCTGTATTGGAGACATCACTGAAAGAGATGCATTCCATGATGGAGAATATGCACCAGATAATTCTGACTCAACATACAGCTGCTATAGCTCAAGCATCGGTCCCTTCGACTCAAATACGTGTGGGGGTGGACCTACCACCATCCAGTATGAACCAGGAGCCTGTTCTAAATCAAGAGTCAGCAGCTCCTCCACTTCCTAACTCGGAGAATGTATTACCTCCTGTTCGAGTTACGATACAATCGATCTCTCACCACTCTGCGGTCCATTTACCAGCTGAAGACCTGATGCAGGTAGTGCGGCAATTGAAAGCCCAATTTGATGCCTTGAAGCATAAGGATCAGCTCAAGAAGTTGGGGATCAACCAACCATACCCAGTTATCTGGGACGAGATCCCTTTCCTACCTAAATACAAACCATAGGCTATGGTTTTGTTTGAGGGAAAGACGTCACCGAGCCAGTACATGAACTACTTTAGCATGATGACGATGTTGTTACAAGGGAATGACGCCCTTCTCACTCGAGTATTTAAAGGCTGTCTGTCTGGAGTGGCCTATCAGTGGTACCGTAGTCTTGCGGACAACTGCATTACTTTCTTTAAAGATTTCAAGACTCTGTTCTTTGCTCGATTCTATGAAGGAGGGATGGACATGTCTATGTCCTCACTCATTGAAGTAAAGCAGAAGAAGAAAGAGAACGTTCGCAGTTTCATCGAACGTTTTTGTCAGACCACTTTGCAAATACCTTCCGGAGTTTCGGATTCAGCCTTGGTGGATAATTGCAGGAAGAACCTTCTTCTACTAATCTCGGTGTTCACAGGACCATATCAGTTCTATGATTGGCCCTCGTTTATCATCTCAGCGGTAGCCGCTGAAGACAACAGTCGGAAGGCGCGTGACAATGGAATCATGATTTCTACCTCTGATAGAGGGAAGAGGTCATCCTCCAATAGCGACCATCCTCGTGGTTCCAAAGGAAAAAAAGCTCTGGCGATCAATACGTCCAAGAAAAATACTCCGGCAACCACACAGACGAAACCTGGGACTTCCAGGCCCATTGAAGCATATTCTTTTGACGACGACGATATTCTGAGCATATTCGATTATCTAGTCAAAAGCGGCAAGCTTACCCTCTATTTCGGATAATAAATGAGAGAGAATGTGGAAAACGAGGTCTTATACAAAAACTCGCCCTTTCTTCGATGTTTACAAACAAGATTGTACAATTTAATCCTACACGAGGATGTCTAAGTATAATTTATTTAATCTGGATAAATATTGCTATAGGTGTCTGATCTGCAGTCGATCACTTTAGCCCTTGGACTAGACGATGATGAAGAAGTGTCATGGAAGACAGAAAGCAACTTCGCAGGTTGCTAAAAGAGGGTGGATGCCCGATGCCAAAGTCGTCGATCCCTTCTCTTTGCCTGAGCTCTGGATTCTTCTCTCTCTCTCTTGACCGTTTGACCTTCAATTTTTTTGACCTTTGGATCTGATACTGGATTTCCTGATCAATTTTTTTGACCTTTTCCTCTGTTGATAGAGGTCTCTATTTATAGAGTTTTAGTGACAGTGACCACTCAGTCGATATAGAAATCGAGTAGTGGAAAGTACAGCACCCTTTTACATAACGGTTTAAAATAACTAATGCCTGCGTATATATGACCTTTTGAGTGAGCATGTGACGCGTGTCCAACTAAGGGACAAATGCGTATATCTGCTGCGAAGATTACGGCGTAGAAGCCACGTAGGTAGTTATCCCTTGTGTAGAAGAGGTTCGCGTAGAAGCCAATAACTGTCACCATGGCATAGAAGCCAAGTAGGCATAGAAGCCGAGTAGGCGTAGAAGCCAAGTAGGCATAGAAGCCGAGTAGGTGTAGAAGCCGTGTAGGCGTAGAAGCCGAGCGGTCATAGAGGCCGAGTGGGCGTAGAAGCCGAGCAGGCGTAGAAGCCGAGTGGGCATAGAAGCGGAGCAGGCGTAGAAGCCGAGATGATGTGGACGTTTTAGCCAGAATTACGGCTCTTGGAGATATAATCAAATCTCTTACATTAAATGCAGAGATCTGCCCCCATCCTGCGCATTAAATGCAGAGGCTTGTCTTTAAGATTTGCCATCATTCTGCGCATTAAATACAGATACTCGCCTCGAATTCTGTACGAAGAGTGACTGCTGACGTGGCGGTCTGTTTGCCTTCTACGGAGCGTAAGAAGCTCATGTCTGCCTGTGTAAAACTAGACAGCGTATTCCCTTATATGCGTAAGAGTAGTTTACGCAAAGAGGATGTCACTAAACGATGGTTCGGTGACATTTAATCAAATCTTCTGCATTAAATGCGGAGATCCGCTATTATCCTGCTCATTAAATGAGGAGGCATGTTTTGAAGGTCTGCCACCCTTCTGTACATCAAGTGCAGAGACGTGCCTTGGGCATCTGTCAGTATTTGGCGCTTTAAATGCAGAGACGTGCCTTGAGAAACTATCACTGCTCTGCGCATTAAATACAGCGACGTGCCTCGAGCCCTGTACGAAGTGCAGCTTTTGATGTGGCAGGCTGTTTGTCTTCTGCGGAGCGTAAATAGCTTACATCTGCCTGTGTAAAACTAGGCAGCGTATTCCTTCGTATGTGCAAAAGTGGTTTACGCAAAGGTAATGGCAGTAAATGATAGCCTGGGTTACAGTGCCGCGCCATCATTAAACCCGTCGCCTGAGTAGTCGTTCAGTACTCTTTGTCAGGAGTCCAGACGTCAGGTTTATTGCATGATCTGACAGGTTCATTTTGAAGAATACAAAGCGTACCTCATACACTTCAATGCTGCATTGAAAGCAGATAAGTTTTACACCATAAAGGCGATGAAGCACCCTGTTTACGCTGAAGCAGCCTGGACATACTGCATTATGCGGATGGTCCTTGAGCCTATATTTTTATGCTGTGCTCAGCGGAAAAGCTCTGTTGCACGTTTGACGGCTCTGAGGTCCTCTGTTTATGCTGCCCTGCATCAACATGCTGCGTATAGCTATCCAGCGTATTTTTTATGCTTCTACAAGACCCCCTTCAAAGCTTTTAAATTCCTCGTAATTTGAAATGCTTTGAATGAAGCATGAACCGTTCCTCGTAATTCGAAACGCTCTGAATGGAGCCTAAAACGGTCAAGCCTGATACGTTCTTTCATGGCTGACTTTATGGCAGAGTTATTGGGGATCGGTGTGATCTCTTTCGCCTATAAAAAGGCTGAGGAATTTTCCTGTTCTTTCCACACTTCCTTCACCACACAGAGATGATGGCCGGAGTTCGTCGGGTCGACTTAAGGAAGAAGGAGATCATGCTCTTCCAGCATATACGGAGCCAAAAAAGATGGCGTCTTCGAGCAAATGTCCTCTGCAACGATGGATCATTGAAGGATATCATAGCCTCCTTTGCTCGGGATAATCAGCAACTTTGTATGGTGGTTCTTCGGGAGAGGGGAAGGGTCGTATTTCACCATGCAGCTTGCAAGCGGTGCCTTCTCCTGTTACCTCCGTGGACGAGAGCAGATAGACTAGCTCTGTCCAGGATTGAGTTGGGTGAAATACCTCAACTCAATCTGTCACGGCGTTGGATGTAAGAAAGCAAATTTACTCTGCTTTTCTTTTGTTGGAGGATGGGTCTATGCCCAGTTTTGTATCCTCCCGCCGTTGACCAATATGTCAGTCAGTTTGCGGTTACCGACTGACTGCTAGAGAAGATGGATGAAGAATTTTGCCCATGCGAGAACCTGGCAGAACAGATTCTGGGCGCGATCTTCAGATGACGATGAGGAAGTCCTTTGTAGACGGGATTTCCCTCATATGTAATCATGAAAATGAAGAAAACCCTTGTAGACTGGATTTTCCTCATATGTAATCATGATTTTAATCTTAATAAAGTCGTCTTCTTCTCTGCATATGATCATCTTGCCATACTTTGCTGTGAAGTCTGAATATGTGTAGCTTCGACATGTCTGATACTTTACGTCGACTCTATTTAGAAAGAGTGTTAAGTCATGTCCTGTCATTTACGCATAACTAAGGATGCGCAGAAAGCCGTCTAGCATTCGAGTGTTCGAACTGTCCTGCTGTTAGGAATAAGGAACCGCGTAGAATTCTGAACTGTTACTTCTGATAAATAGAATTCTTGTTCAGACACCATCTTCAAGAATGATTTCTCAAAAATCCCTTGGAACAGGGCGAGAAATGGCTGTCAAACTGAGTCGCTATCTTGAATTTGTAGATGAAATATTTAGACTGGAGTTTGGATGAACTTCCAATCGACCCATGGAGAAGAGTAATTTTCAATGTTGAACTCTGTATGCTTCGGGTACTTGGGGCATCTTGAGGTCAAGAAGGAGTATATTCTGTGTGAACTCCTGTAATTGGCCGTCTTGAGAATTGTTCAGATATACTGTACTCTGGCCGGCGTATCTTTCAGATGTGCTGGAAGTCATAGAGCGTGAAATCATAAGTTTGCAGCCTCTGAGCGTAAACTAAACGCCACCGAGCGTGAAATCATAGACTTGTAGTTCCTGAGCGTGAAGTCGTAGGTTTGTAGCCTCTCGAGCATAAAAGCTACCGAGCACAAAAGCATCCGGGCATAAAACCATAGACTTATAGCCTTTGAACGTAAAACCGTAGATTTGTAGCTGTCGAGCGTAGAAAGCTCCTTGGCGCAGAACTGTAGATTTGTAGCTTGTGAAAAGAAAATCTTCCGAGCGTGAAGTTGTGGATATATTGCCTCTGAGCGTAAACTAAACACCACCGAGCGTGAGATCATAGATTTGTAGCTGCTGAGCGTGAAGTCATAGGTTTGTAGCCTCTCGAGCGTAAAAGCTACCGAGCACAAAGGCATCCAGGCATAAAACTATAGACTTATAGCTTGTGAGCGTAAAACTGTAGATCTGTAGCTGTCGAGCGTAGAAAGCTTCTTAGCGTAAAAAACCACGAATCTGCTTTGTGCGAAAACTTTTCGAATTCGCTGACTGTCTGCCTTCTCTGAGTAATAGGCTGACGTAGTACCCAATCATAACCGAATATTTATTAGGAGATTTGGTTCGGGATTCGAGGAGTCCATCCGAACTCTATATATACCCCAAGTTTCTGAGAGAAAAACTTTTTATCCGTCTTCTGCGAAAGAAAGCCTTCGACTGTTCGATTTCTTCTTCGTTTCTTCTCCGAGATTTTAAAGTTTCCAGTAATGGCCCCGAAATAAGTCCCCTCCACTAAGGGAAAGAAGGTTGATTCTTCTTCTCGTTCTTCTGCTCAAGCGAGAGCGTCTTCGGTCGGACAAGGCGAACTTTATTCTGAGCGAAGTATCCCGCCGACGAGCAGTGCACCCGGCCTTAAAGGTAGAGCTTTTGGGACAAAAAAGAACGACTGAAAATCCTTCGCAGACGTTATACGTGACCGCGCTAGGTCGTCTTTTGTGCTGATAGCCTCTTTGAGGAAGATGATGCACAGAGACGTTTCATATTTTATGCCTACATTTCTAATGTGTCAGCGCAAAAACTCCATATTTTCACAGTCTGGCGTAAAAGTTTTGACTGTCGAAAGTTGGCATATAAAATTTGAGTGTTACGCTTCTGGATGAAGATTCTAGCGTAATACCTCAACTTTATCAGTCTGACGTAAAGCACAGACTGTATACTGCCAGTCTTGAACTTTATGCTTTAGGAAATGGATTCCAGCGTAATGGTCAAGTTTTTACGGTCTTGGCGTGAAGCACAGACAGTTGATTTTTGGCGTATGCTGCAAGATCTGTAACGTCTAGTTATAGGAACTGATGTGTTTTTCTTGTACTCTTGCAGTTGACTTGCATGTGTCTCCGCTAGCCGATGTGATGGGTTCTGCCGCCGGGATGCTGTACTCCAACTATCTGGAGGATCTGTCACACGTGACATTTCCTATCTCCGGGCCCCAGTATCCCGAAGGAAGGAAATTTTGATATCGGCTCAGGGCGAGCGAACGCTGCTGAACTTGATCAATGGGGAGCCCCTGACGTACATAGACGGGGACCAGTACCTAAAGCCGGCTTTCCTCTTCGGGGACATGATTGACAAGCAGTCCCAGACGAAGCCCAAGAGAGAACTTTGGGTTTTCCCTACGGGGAGCTTGGTTTTGTATCTGCCCAAGATGCCGAGAGACTATCCCATCTCGGCTTTATTTTATGCTACACATCCCAGGCGGATGTCGTGGACGCTGACTCCTGATCTTCACGGCAGGCCGGAGAAGATCTTTCATCTGAAAGGAGCCGACCAGGGGTCGTTTGTCAGCCGCCCTGAAGCATTTTCAGATCGAGTTGGAGAACATTAGTCTGTTTGCAGCTGTGAGTGCCACCAGTGTTGGGTTACCTCCTAACCCCAACCTATTTCTGACACTGATGGAGCAATATATTTCGCTCACCAGGACTTTTGCCACTCCACTGGGGGAGCTGGGATTGACCCTTCATGAGATGGCAGAGATCTCGAGACTGCCGATGGGGGATACTTCGTATGAGGAGTATGTTCCTACGAATCGGGAGCTGGGGGATTCAGACCCTCGGGTAGTGGAAGTGTACCAGGAGCTGATGTGCCACTACCTCGCTTGTACCGCTTTTTATGGTGAGCCCTCATATTTGGATCACATCAATAAATGGACGTCCTACCTCTTCTTTCACTGGTCCAGGACTGCTAAGCCGGAGAAGGTATTGGAGGGCAAGGATCAGCCTGTGAATCCTCTGAGCGTGCTTAATGCTCAGGTAGTCGACGATTTCATGGTAGACGCTGGGGCTCCGGAATTGATTCTCGACGAAGGGGTAGGACAGTATCCTGTAGGCACTAAGGCATATAGTTATTTGAGGTACTGCCATAGGCCTCTGTCCAGGAAAGCTCAACTGGCTGGCTTCCTCTCCATATGGCTACGCCGACTGGTGGTACCTGGCATCACACCTGCGGACCGCATTCACCTTAACACGCTATGGCCTGTAGTGTATCTAGTATTCGGGGCAAAACTGGGCTTGCTCCCTGCCATGGTATGTCGTATACAAGCTGGCCTGAGGGCCATGACTGACGGGCTGCTCGTCGATGAAATTCGGCGTGATAGCTTTCCTAGGGTAGAATTACCATACCTATATTTGATGGGATGGTTAATTCTTCATAACCCTAGGGTTATGTCTCCTGGCTTTGGCAGTAGTTCGGGGGCTAGTTTCTTGTTGAACTACCAGAAATCTTCCGGGAAAGTGACCACGGTTCTAGACTGTCGGCGGGTGCTGGGCTTCAGTCACAGCTGGAAGCTCTTCTGCACTGTCCCTTCTGTACATCGCAACCAATCGGGGATTAGGCTTGAGGATTCCGGTAGAGAGAAGACCAATCTTTCTCCTGAAGCTTTTAATTGGTTGGTATGCATTAGACCTTCCCATTTACTGTACAGGAGTGAAGACCATCGCTTCTTGGAGCCCTACCTGCCTAGTCGGTTTGCCAGGCAGTTTGGGTATGATCAGTTGCACGTGGGCAACGCCGTCACCAGTTTCCGGTCCAGGGGTGGACTCATTGATGGAGCGAGAGGCTGACGATACTTCCTCATGGGTTGCACTAGAGCAATTTTTACTGTGCTGGTCATTACACTCTCTACGGAGCTGCGCATCCTGCACTCGTATGCCCAGTTCTATGTGGCAACGAACACCTTCCATCACAATTTTGATATACATGAAAGTTTTAGGGTGCCCTCTTCCAAGTCTGGGGGAAGAGTCGAAGTCCCCTCGGTTTCTTCTGACGAGGGTGAGGAGTCCGTCACTCCAGATGAGCCTCTGTTGGCGGTATCGAGGGGCGAAGTACCTCTGCCTGCAGGGCCTTTGGTAATCTCCGGGAAGCGAAGGGCTCCTGCTCCGAAGGAGACGTCCCCTCGCTAGAGGAAGAAGAAGACGGTCAATCGTCCTCTCCGGATCCCTGGTATTGAGGCTCCTGGAAGTGAGCCTACATCTCCCCATGTTGGGGATGATTCTTTGATTGGAGGTTCCTCGCCTTTTAGAGAGGGAACCTCTACAGTTCCGGCTGGTGGTGCCGAAGAATCTCTGCTGGAGGCCGCCATCGCTGCTACTGCTTCAGGTACTGGAACGAGGTCACCTCCGAGGCTGAGTATACCTTTATGTGGATCGGCATCGGGAGGGACCCCTGTCGTACCTGTAAGCGCACCTGGCGAGATTCTTGCCGATGAGCCTCGGTTGGAATTTGACGAGGACCTGGAAGACTATTTGCCAACATCGGTTAGCAGACCCCTTTCTCCAGGTATGACAGCTTGCTTAGCATCATTAAGAAATGATTTAGTTGTACTGGCCGCAGATGAGACATATATGCCGTCGGCCATAGGTAAACGTCGTCTTCACGCCTCTTTTTAGAAAAGTTAATATCATTTCGATACTAACTTCCTTTCGTCCTCTTTTCAGGGGAAGACCTCTTCGGGGAAGGCAGTGTAGATGCGCCCTTCGGCTCTGTGTCAGGTCCTGGCGGCGACACGGAGGTGCCTGATTTTGAAGAGGAAACATCTTCGGGTGCCGGCTCGTCTGTCGATGAGGTCCCGATATCTCAAGAGGAGGACGAGCCTGTCATTGCGATAATGCCTCCTTTGAGTATGCTGGTATCTTCGTCCGGTGTTGGCTCTTCTTCTTTTGTTGCACCACCTGTCGAGGTGACGACTGTGGCAACATCGTCTATGGTTGTTCTTGGAGGGGGACTCGCCAATATCGAGGCCACTCCCGGCGTCCATTCGGATCTAGCTGCGCTGATCGAGCAGTACACTGGTATCTTCTACGCCACTTTGAAAATGTTAATATCAATAGTGGAGACGAAGAATCTGAGCTTTGCGTCGCTGAAGAGGTCCTCCTGGTCCGTGATAGTGCCGATCCGAGAATTCGACGACACTGGGCTAGCTGATACGCTGGAGGAGATAGTTAATGGTTTGGAGCAACCCATTAACGAATACTTGCAGCTAGCTCAAGACAGTATTGAAAATCTGGTCCAGGCTAGGTACGACTCCATGACTGCGCGGCTTGCCGAACAAATGGCAGGCCTAAATAAATCCATCCAGACACATCAGCAGGAGATGGATGAAGGAAAAGCCATCCTGGAGGAGGCCATCGCTTTTCAAATAAAGTGCTAAGCCGAGCATGAGGGGAATGTAGCGAGGGTCCATAGGCTGGAAACAAAACTCACTCAGGCAAAGGAGTGGGCTTCTCAGTCGTCAGAAGCTCTAGCTGTGGTGGATGGCCGATTGGGCGTAGCACAACAGAACTTGGCGCGTGCAGGAGTCGCCCGTGCTAGTTTTCTTCGGGCTAGAGCCGAATTGTCCCTCATGAGCAATGATGAGGCACGACTGGAGCGGGCTTGCGCTGATGTCTTGGGTTCCAGGACTGAGAAGATGGCCGCACTGGCGAAGCAGCTTCGCGACCTGACCGCTCCCCCAAAATGATGTACTTTTGCTTTTGCTTTTCAATGTACTTTCGCTCCTTTTTGGGAATAATAAAGAGGCTTTCATCTGACTTTGTGGACCCATCATTTTGGAATATAAATGACAGGTTTGGGTGAAAGTGATATCAGAGGTAATATGGACGTGATATACTCTCGGTAAGTTTTAGCAGGATATATCTATTCAGAGGTTATATGGACATGATAGAAATATGCTTTTTAGCTAAAATTTGTACGCAAGACACTATCAGAGGTAGTATGGACGTGATAGGTCTTGAAGTTCCAAATTAGTTAAATATATCTATTCAGAGGTTATATGGACATGATAGAAATATGATCCAACTAGTTTCGTTTTGGAAGTAGTTTTGTCAGAATGAGGTTTTCGCCATATTCCACTTGAGCAGAGGAGGTTAAGCATAGTACCTTTTCAGTAATTTGTCATTGATGGGAGCCATTAACAGGTCCCTATTAGGCTGGGCTAACCTGTAAGTGCCGTTTGAGAACGTCGTCTCTGTCACATAAGGGTCTTCCCATTTGGGTTGTAATTTGCCCTTACTTCTGTGAGTAAGAATCATCGGCCTTCTTACAGCTAAAACTAGCTCGCCGACTTTGAACACCCTTTCCTTCACTTTTTGATTAAAAGTCCTGGAAATACGTGCTTGGTAGAGCGCGATGCGCTGTTGAGCTTGGAGGCAGAGGCATTTCTCGTATAATCCTTCTAGCTCTTGAAGCCTTAACAGGTCATTCTTTTCTTGAGTCCACTCATTAGTCACGGCTATCCTAAGTGACAGAATTTGGATCTCGATTGGGAGAACCGCTTCGCTCCCGTAGACTAATGAGAATGGTGTGCAACCTGTTGGTGCCCGTACCGTTATGCGGTATGCCCAGAGACATCCTCTCAGCTTCTCATTCCAATCCCTTTTGTTCGAAGAGACAAACTTCTTCAAGAGCTTGATAATGGTTTTGTTGAAAGCTTCCGCCAAACCATTAGCAGCAGGATTATATGTCATAGAGGCGACATTTTGTATCCGATTTTTATCGCAAAATCGATGAAACGCTTGGCTGATGAATTGAGGCCCATTATCATGGATTATCCTTCGGGGTATCCCGAAGCGATAAATGACGTGATGCTTGATGAAGCTGATCACATTAGATGCCTTTACCTCAGCAAGAGGGATCGCCTCTGCCCATTTGGAGAAGTAATCCGGGATGGCCAGTATAAACCGGTGACCTCTAGAAGAAGACGGATGAATAGGACCAATGATATCCATACCCCATGCTTCGAAAGGCCAGGACGCAACCGTAGGATGTAGATATTCGGGAGGTTGATGGATAAAGTCTGCATGGACCTGACAGGCTCTGTATTGTCTTGCATACTTTATTGTATCTGTGATCATAGTAGGCCAGTAATAGCCTATTATCCTGATGCGATCTTGTAGCTTAGGACCAGGTTGATGCGCTCCGCATACGCCGTCGTGGGCTTCATGGATAATCCGCTGTACTTCATCACCAGAGAGGCAACGTAATAATAGTCCGTCATAAGACCGGCGATATAGACATTGTGACGATGCGTCAAAATAGAAACGTAATGATCATCTTTTGACGGATACTGCTTCTTTAGGATCTTCTGGCAAGATTCCGTATGCTACGAAATCTATAAAGGGACTTCTCGAGTCTCTCCTGGGAGGATCTGTGTCCACCGCGTAGTTGTGTTCTATATGAAAGTTATTTTTTACACAGAATAAATCTCTGTTAAGAAGGATTATCGAATTCTTCCTTCTTATAGGGGTAGCCAAATCTGCAGCTAGACTGGCTAGGGCATCAGCTTCCAGATTCTGAGATCGAGGTACATGCTCTAGGAAGAATCCTTTGAATGTCATGGCTATCTCGACCATTGCTTGGTGATAGGGGATGAGGTCTGGATTCCGGACTTCATATATTCCTCTGACTTGATTGACGATCAGCAGAGAATCACCGAAAGCTTCCAGAGATTCGACGCCCAATTCTTTAGCGACTTGGAGGCTGATTAGTAGAGCGTTGTACTCTGCCACATTGTTGGAACATGGCTCGCTAAGAGAATATGCTCGGTAGATGACGAGCTTATCAGGAGTAACCAGGATAATTCCTACTCCCAAAACCACGTTTCCCCTAGGACCAGTTCTGGAGGCACCATCGAAGAACAGTTGCCATGCATCACTTTCCATTGCAGAATTACATTCTGTAACTTTGTGGGAAATGTCCTCGTACAGTTTGGAGGCCTCCGGGATCGGATGAGCAGCTAGAAAGTCGGCCAATGCTTGGCCTTTGACGGACTTTTGAGGGACGTACACCATGTCATACGGTGTTAATAACATCGCCCAAGTTGCGAGTCAGGAATTAAGAACACTTGGCTTGTTCATCAGTACCCGAAGAGGATTGATCCTGGAGATGATGTGAATGGTTTGGCCTGTGACATAGTATCGCATTTTCTGAATAGCAAACATCAGAGCCAAGCATTCTTTCTCCACTGGATTGTACCGGTGTTCGGCTCCCACCATCGTCCTGCTGAGGTAGTAGATAGCCTGCTCGTGACCCATCTCATTCTTTTGTGCGAGAAGAGCTCCTAGAGAATGATCCATCGCTCGAACATACAGTACGAATGGTCTTCCTATGACAGGAGGTACCAGAACTGGCGGACTATTGAGGTAGCGCTTGATATCACCGAACGCTTGCTGACAGGATTCGTCCCATACGAAGGATACACCTTTCTTCATGAGACAAGAAAATGGCTGACATCTCCCAGAGAGGTTGGATATGAATCTCCGGATATAAGCCAGACGACCTTGAAATCCCCTAAGTTCCCTCAGATTGTGGGGCGGTCGCATTTCTAAGATAGCCTTGACTTTATCAGGGTCCACTTGAATGCTTTTGGCGGTAATGACAAATCCCAGAAATTTGTCACTAGATACCCCCAGAAAGGACTTTATAGGATTCATTTTGAGTTGATGTTGGCACATCAATTCAAATACCGCCTTTAAGTCTTGGATGTGATTATCCTTGAGGCAACTTTTGACAGCTATATCGTCCATGTAACACTCCACTGTCTTGCATAAATGCTCATGGAATATGTTACTCATAGCCCGTTGGTACGTAGCCTCGGCATTCTTCAATCCGAAGGGCATGACCGTATAGCAATATACCCCCAATGGTGTACGGAAGGCAGTATGCTTCTCGTCTTCAGGATGCATCTTGATTTGATTGTATCCTGAAAATCCTTCTATGAAAGACATACGTTCAAAACTGCATGTATTGTCAATCATGACGTCTGTGATGGGAAGAGGAAACTCATTCTTGGGGCAGGCTGCGTTCAGATATCGGTATTCGATGCAGACTCGTACTTTCCTATTTTTTTTCATGACCGGGACAACATTGGCGACCCAGTCAGGATATTGTTCTTCACGGATGAAGCCGCAGGCTATCAACTTCTTGATTTCAGCTTCAATGTCGTCCATCATATCCGGGCGGAACCGGTGTTGGTGCTGCTTCAAAGGCTTCAAATCGGGCAATATATTGAGCTTATGAGTAGCCACCTTTGGTTCAAGGCCTGGCATATCCTCATAATTCCACGCAAAGATGTCGATATATTCTTTTATCAGCTGGATAACTTCTTCCCTTTCTGCTTCGAAAAGATTGTTACTGATAAATATCGGCTTTGGCGAAAGTTTATCCCCAACGTCAATCTGGATAACTTTGTCTTCAGTGGGCGGTTCTCTCTGCTCGAAGCGAAACTCCCATTGTGTATCCATTTGCTGAGCCCAAGCATCATTTTTGAACAGTTCAGATTCTTGTTCGTCTGATTCGAAGAAATTCGTCACTACCATATTTACTGATAATGTTTGCTCGAGAGCATGAGATGAGTCGGAGGGCGCTGAGCCATTTTGAGAGGAGGAAAAGATATCCTCGTTTGACTCAGGAGTTGTGAGGGAGGTGGTATACCCTAACCCGAAATGAGTTTGTTGATAGTAGAGATCGCCGTGCAGCGGCATTCGTTTGCCTTTCCCGTAGTTGAGACCCGGTTCCAGCTTCAAGTTATAACCCATACTTTGCATGATCTTCAAAGCTTGTGGGCTGTATCTGTGAACCTGCATTTTACCGTTATCGTCATAGGAAGAATCCTCTTGCACAGTCAGTTCATTGCGCATGCGGCCGAAGACTATTGGATACTGACTGCTGCAAATAGGCGGGACAATGAAGATAGAATCCTCATGCGGTCCATATGTCGTGGTGACATTGGATGATGACGCCACTTCCCATATGTACGGATGATAGGAATCTATAGCTTCCAAGAATTTTTGCGCTATAGGTTCTATATCGTCGTAGGGAGAGGATTCCTGATTTGGAATTTGGGCATCAATATACTGGAAAAGAGGATGTTTATTATCATCTGAAACTCTGTTCCCGGTTGCATTTACATCACTCGGCTGCTTGTTGCGCCGGAGGTTGATGACCAAGGGTGGAGGCTTCTGGTTCAAAGTGATCACTAGAGGATCACCCTCTTTTCCTGACCTGGTCTCGTTTAGGTGGATAGCCATAGGTTTTATGGCTTTTGGACGAGTAGTCCGTCTTTTCACCTTGACTATCAGAGGTTGCTTGGCAGAGGGTTCTTCTGGCTCCCGGTGGGATTCCTTCTCTGCTTCGGCTGACACCTCTTCCGTGCAGTCTTGAGAGTATAACACGGCATCAGAGTAGTAGGATTCTACTCCTTTGAATGGGTTCAGGTCCGCAATCTCCGTATGTACTGTTCCTCGGGCATCTATATATTTGAAGCATTAATGTAGAGTTGAAGGAACGATGTTGTGGTCGTGGATCCAAGATCTACCCAGCAGAATATTGTAGGATACCTCTGAATCGATGACGTAACATGTAGCTACCGATCTGAGGTTGCCAATTTGGATCCTCAGGCAAATTTTCCCCAACGGCTTACTTCTTCCGGCGTTGAAACCCACGATCGTAGTGGTGGTGTAAGCCAATTCGTTGGTAGGAATCCTCAGCGGTCTGAGCAGACTATGAGGAATGATGCTGATTGATGATCCCGGATCTATGTGAATCCTGTCGACCTCCATGGAACCGATGTACCCAGTGTAATAGAGGGGTCTGTCATGCCTGTTATGTTTTAACAGCATGTCATCTTGAGTGAAAGTGATGTTTGGGACCACCTCCATCACACTGTAGCATTGAGGACACGCCACGGGTTCTTCGTCAGGGGACTTGAGCTGGGTCAAGTATGCATCCGCCTGCATCAATGCTTCACTCAGGGCTTGACGAGTGTCCTGAGAGAGCCTGAGTAGCTCGAAGATGGACAGCATGGCTGGTGTATTAGCCAGTTGGACCAGGATATCGAAGTTGTATGGCTTCTCTAAACCTTTGTTTTGAATATTTTTCACAGGTTTATCGAAGCGCACTTCTTTTTGCTTCCCTTTGTCCGCCGAAGTTGGTCTCGAAGGACCGGCTTCTGGTACGACGAATTCCGATTCTGAAGGCTTGGCAGCTGAAGCGTCTGCCGATGCATCTTCCTGGCTGGCTCCATAGTCCTGGAGGTAGGCTTTCCCTGAGCTGGTTCCAGTAGCCAAGACCTCATCTTCTGATGCCGAGTGTACCGTAATCATGTGACACGGTTTGTGCTTTGAGTTCTTTTTAGACTTAGCCTTAGCAGCTTGAGTCTCTTTCTCGATCTCTGGCACCAAATCTGGATGAACCCACATAGTCTCGCCTCGCTGGGTAGTTAGTGGTAGCAGGTCATGATTTTGACCTCTGGCTGGAGAAAGATTAACGATGTTCATCGTTGTCCTGGAAATAGGCGTAACACCGTACGGAATTTCATGGGGAGGCAGATTGCCAAATTACAGGAAGATCATATTGGCCGTGACCGTCTTCTCGCTATTGCACAGAGTGATGGCCTTAGCATCGATCAGCTCCTGGATCTTCCTTTTCAGTATATAACACGCCTTCGTGGGGTGGTGTATGTACCTATGGAAGATGCAGTACTTGGGATTGTTGGTACTGCCGGCCTCATTGGGCCGTCTCACCTCAGGAAGGGTAATCTTGCCGCTTTTGACGAGACATTCGAATATGCTTGGAATATCGTCGTCGTCGAAAGAGTACACTTCAAGGGGCCTGGAAGTCCCAGGATTCGTCTGTGTGGTAGCCACCGTCTTTTGCCTGGACGTGTTGATCGCCAGAGCTTCTTTACCCTTGGTACCACGAGGATGGTCGATATTGGAGGATGACCTCTTGCCTTTATCGGAGGCCAAGATCATGATGCCATTATCGCGTGCCTTCTGACTATTGTCCTCCGTGGCTACCGCTGAGATGATGAACGAGGGCCAATTATGGAACTGATATGGTCCTGTGAACACCGAGATCACGGAAAGAAGGTTCTTCCTGTAGATGTCGACCAATGCCGAGTCTGGGACTCCTGGAGGCATTTGCAGAGTGGCTTGACGAAAACGTTCGATAAAAGTGTGAACATTCTCTTTTTCCTTCTGCCTGACTTCGATGAGAGAGGACATAGACATGTCCATCCCTCCCTCGTAGAATCGCGTGAAGAACAAAGCCTTGAAGTCTTCAAAGGAAGTAATGCAGTTGTCCGGCAGGCTGTGGTACCACTGGTAAGCTACTCCCGAGAGACAGCCCTTGAACACCCGAGTGAGGAGGGCGTCGTTCCCTTGTAACAACACTGTCATCATGCTGAAGTAGTTCATGTATTGACTCGGTGATGTTTTTCTCTCGAACAAAGCCATAGTCTGTGGTTTATATTTAGGAGAGAAAGGGACCTCTTCCCAGATAGCTGGGTAAGGTTGGTTGATTCCCAATTTCTTGAGCTGATCTTTGTGCTTCAGGGCATCAAATTGGGCTTTCAACTCCCGTACTGCCTGCATCGATCTTCATCCGGTAGCGGGACCACGGAGTGATGAGGAATCGATTGTATTATGACTCCGACGGGAGGCAATACATTCTCTGAGTGAGGAAGCGGAGGAACTGCTGACTCCCGATCTAGAGCAGGCTCTTGGATCGTGTTGGATGGTGGTAAGTCCACCCCCACGCGTATCTGAGTTGGAGGGACCGATGCTTGAGCCATGGCTGCTGCGTGTTGAGTTAGCATCATCTGGTACATGTTCTCCATCATGGATTGCATTTCCTTCAGAGACGTCTCTAGTATAGTGATGCGTTGCTCAGCGCTCCCGGATGGGGAAGCTTCCTCGTGTTTATCTCCAATGACATAAACTCCCATCTCCCTGGGTGTCATTGAAAGATTAGTATAGGTCTCTGTAGAAGTTGACTCTATACTTTTGGCGTCTGATTCGGGAGACTGGCGACCCCCAGTATCGGAATCAGAAGAGTACGAAGCCGGTTGTTGCGACCTCGAACGAGTGTTTTGGAACACCCCAGCTTCGGTGTTCCTAAGGAGCATGTTGAATCTCCTTCGGCTCAGAGTTCTAGAGGGATGATGTCTTGATCCCGACCCTCTTCTAGGTATATGTGAAGCCATGTTCATAGATGCATGCATGGGCTCTTCTTCCTAGAAAGATGGAGAGTAGCTCAACCGGTCGAAAACCGACCGTTTTGCTTCAGAACAGCAATAATTAATTATAATCCTATGACTATTACAACAGTGCTCGCTAGGAGGCGTAATAGACATGCTGGAAGATCCCCTCTCCTTGCGTTTCTGGATCAGATAATTGCGCAGGTCAGGAGGAGTTACAGAAGAAGAAGATGATGGCTTGTTCCTTCTGTTCACATCAGTAGGCATGCGGATGTTGGGAACCATAGTTTTCCCTGTGCCACCTATATACAACAGGTTGGCCATCTGGGTAGCAGATAATCCCCGAGGAGGGTGTCTTCCCGCAAATTGAGCCTTCTTTACGCTGAGGGACTTCTCCTGGCATAATTTGGAGCTCTGCTCTGGTTGGCATAAAGCTGAGGATGTCCTCAGTCGACCATCAGCTTCTCGCGTAATCTGGAGGGCGGGCAGATTGTTCCCTTGCTGGCGTAAAGGCCGAGAAGTTGAGTAGTCCGTCGCTTGCTTTCTCTTGCGTAGATTACAGGGATCATTTGCTTTTCCGCAGAAGACAGATGCATTTTTACGCGCGGAGCGCATTTGTGATTCCTGATTTGGCGCTGAGGCATCATCAAAAATTCTGTCTATTCCGCCAGGGACGGGAGACTGAATTTTATGCGCAAAGCGCGGAGTAGGCTTTTGGACTAGCGCTGAGGCATTATCCGAAGTTTTGTCTTTTCTGCTAGGGACGGGAGACTGAATTTTATGTGCAGAGCGCGGATTATACTTCTGGGTTAGCGCTGAGGCATGGCCAGAAGTTTTGTCGGCCCTGTCAGAGATAGGCGACTGAATTTTACGTACAAGGCGCGGAGTATACTTCTGGGTTAGCGTTGAGGTATTGCCAGAAGTTTTGTCGGCCCTGTCAGAGACAGGCGACTGAATTTTACGCGCAAGGCGCGGAGGGAGCAATGCTATAACCTCATTGGTCGGAGAGATCGGAGAGTCCACAGGAATGGTAGAGGATGTCTTGGGCATCCAGACCTTACGTAGCTTCCTGTTGTTTTGGACGGAGAGGGAGTGAGAGCTACCCCCTGTTCGAAGCATATCTTCGTAGGTAGACTGGTCGAACTGGACGACTAGTGTCTTCTTTACGGATCCCACGGATACCGCATCGTGTTGACCAATAGCTTCCTCATCAGAAGAGAAAGATGTCCCCAGCAGAGTCGCCATCTTATTTTGGATGATAAACGAGAGAGAATGTGGAAAACGAGGTCTTGTACGAAAACTCGCCCTTTCTTCGATGTTTACAAAGAAGATTGTACAATTTAATCCTACACGAGGATGTCTAAGTACAATTTATTTAATCTGGGTAAATATTGCTATAGGTGTCTGATCTGCAGTCGATCACTTTAGCCCTTGGACCACACGATGATGAAAAAGTGTCGTGGAAGACAGAAATCAACTTTGCAGGTTGCTAAAAGAGGGTAGATGTCCGATGCCAAAGTCGTCGATCCCTTCTCTTTGCCTGAGCTCTGGATTCTTCTCTCTCTCTTGACCGTTTGACCTTCAATTTTTCCGACCTTTGGATCTGATACTGGATTTCCTGATCAATTTTTTGGACCTTTTCCTCTGTTGATAGAGGTCTCTATTTATAGAGTTTTAGTGACAGTGACCACTCAGTCGGTGTAGAAACCGAGTAGTGGAAAGTACAACACCCTTTTACATGACGGTTTAAAATAACTAATGCCTGCGTATAGATGACCTTTTGAGTGAGCATGTGACGCGTGTCCAACTAAGGAACAAACACGTATATCTGCTGCGAAGATCACGGCGTAGAAGCCACGTAGGTAGTTATCCCTTGTGTAGAAGAGGTTGGCGTAGAAGCCAATAACTGTCACCATGGCATAGAAGCCAAGTAGGCATAGAAGCCGAGTAGGCGTAGAAGCCAAGTAGGCATAAAAGCCGAGTAGGCGTAGAAGCCGAGTAGGCATAGAAGTCGAGCGGTCATAGAGGCCGAGTGGGCGTAGAAGCCGAGCAGACGTAGAAGCCGAGTGGACATAGAAGCCGAGCAGGCGTAGAAGCCGAGATGATGTGGACGTTTTAGCCAGAATTATGGCTCTTGAAGATATAATCAAATCTCTTACATTAAATGCAGAGATCTGCCCCCATCCTGCGCATTAAATACAGAGGCTTGTCTTTAAGATTTTCTATCATTCTGCGCATTAAATGCAGATACGCGCCTCAAATTCTGTACGAAGAGTGACTGATGACGTGGCGGTCTGTTTGCCTTCTACGGAGCGTAAGAAGCTCATGTCTGCCTGTGTAAAACTGGGCAGCGTATTCTCTTATATGCGTAAGAGTAGTTTACGCAAAGGGAATGTCACTAAACGACGGTTCGGTGACATTTAATCAAATCTTCTGCATTAAATGCGAAGATCCGCCATTATCGTGCTCATTAAATGAGGAGGCGTGTTTTGAAGGTCTGCCACCCTTCTGTGCATCAACTATAGAGACGTGCCTTGGGCATCTGTCAGTATTCGGCACTTTAAATGCAGAGACGTGCCTCGAGAAACTATCACCGCTCTGCGCATTAAATGCAGAGACATGCCTCGAGCCCTGTACGAAGTGCAGCTTTTGACGTGGTAGGCTGTTTGTCTTCTGCGGAGCGTAAACAGCTCACATCTGCCTGTGTAAAACTAGGCAGTGTATTCCTTCGTATGTGCAAAAGTGGTTTACACAAAGGTAATGGCAGTAAATGACAGCCTGGGTTGCAGTGTCGCACCATCATTATACCCGTCGCCTGGGTAGTCGTTCAGTACTCTTTGTCAGGAGTCCAGACGTCAGGTTCATTGCATGATCTGACAAGTTCATTTTAAAGAATACGAAGCGTTCCTCGTACACTTCAATACTGCATTGAAAGCGGATGAGTTTTATGCCATAAAGGCGATGAAGTACCCTATTTATGCTGAAGCAGCCTGGATATACTGCATTACGCGGATGGTCCTTGAGCCTATATTTTTACGCTGTGCTCAGCGAAAAATCTCTGTTGCACATTTGACGGCTCTGAGGTCCTCTGTTTACGCTGCCCTGCATCAATATACTGCGTATAGCTATCCAGCATATTTTCCATGCTTCTACACCCTCCCCGAGGTAAAGCAGCCTAATAACGTCGGCAGTACCAATAACCCTAAGTACTGTATTTTCCATAGGTACATACATCACCCTACAAAGGCGTGTTATGTACTAAAGAGGAAAATCCAAGAGTTGATCGATGCTAAGGCCATCACTCTGCGTAATAGCGAGAAGACGATCACCGCCAACATGATCTCTCTCCAATTCGGCAATCTGCCTCCTCAAGAAGTTCCGGATGGGGTTGTACCTATTTTTCGGACAATGATGAACATCGTTAATCTCCCTCTGGCCAGGGGTCAAAATCATGACCTGGTACCCCTAACTACCCAGCGTGGTGAGATTATGTGGGTTCATCCTGATCTGGTGTCAGAGATTGAGGAAGAGACTCAAGCTGCTAAAGCTAAGTCTAAAAAGAACACAAGACGTAAACCATGCCATATGGTTCCAATATCCCCGACATCATAAGAAGAGGCTTTGGCTACCGGAACCCGTTCAAGAAAAGCCTACCTCAAGGACTATAGAGGAAATTAGGAAGATACAACGACAGACACTTCAGCTGCCAAACTTCCAGAGCCTGAACCTGTCATACCAGAGGCAGGTCCTTCTAGACCAACTTCAGCGGACAAAGGCAAGTAAAAAGAAGTGTGTTTTGATAAACCTTTGAAGAATATTCAAACCAAAGGTTTAGAGAAACCATATAACTTCGATATCCTGGCCCAGTTGGCTAATATACCAGCCAGATTGTCCATTTTTAAGCTCCTAAGGCTATCCAAAGACACTCGTCAAGCTTTGAGTGAAGTGTTAATGCAGGCGGATGTATGCTTGACTCAACTCCAGTCTCCCGATAAAGAACCTATGGCATGCCCCCAATGCCATAGTGTGATGGAAGTGGTCCCTAACATCACTTTTACTCAAGATGACATGTTGTTGAAACATAACAGGCATAACAGACCCCTCTATTACACCAGATACGTTGGTTCCATGGAGGTAGACCAGATTCACATAGATCTGGGATCATCGATCAGCATTATCCCTCATAGTCTGCTCAGACCGCTGAGGTACCAGCGAACTGGCTTACACCACCACTACAATCGTGGGCTTCAACGCCAGGAAAAGTAAGCCGTTGGGGAAGATTCATCTGAGGATCCAGATTGGGGACCTTAGATCAGTGGCTACATGCTATGTCATCGATTCGGACAACATTGTTCCTTCGACTCTATATCAATGCTTCAAATATGTAGATGCCCAAGGAACAGTAAAAATGGAGTTTGCTGACCTTAACCCATTCAAGGGAGTAGAGTCCTATTATTCCGATGCCATGTTGTACACCCAAAACTACATGAAGGAGGTATCAGGCAACACGGAGGAGGAATTCCACCGGGAGCCAGGAGAACCATCTGCTGAGCAACCCCTGTCGATCCAGGTGAAAGGGCGGACTACCCGTCCGAAAGTCATGGAATCCATGGCTATCCACTTGAACAAAACCAAATCAGGAGGAGGAAGTGATCCCCTAGTGATCACTTTGAACCAGAAGCCTCCACCTTTGATCATCAACCTCCGGCGCAACAAGCAGCTAACTGATGTAAATACAACCGGAAATGTGGTTTCTGACGATAATAAAGATTCTTTTTTCCAGTATATTGACACTCAAATTCCAAATCAGGAATCCTCCCCCAATAACGATATAGAACCTATAGCACAAAAATTCTTGGAAGTTATAGACTTCTATCATCCGTATGTGTGGGAAGTGGCGTCAACATCTAATATCATTACGACATATGGGCTACATGAAGATTCTATCTTTATTATCTCGCCTACTCGCAGCAATCAGCATCCAATAGTCTTTGGTCGTATGCGCAACAGACCGATTGTACAAGAATATTCTCACGAATCTAATGCTGGGAAAATACAAGTTCACAGATATAGCCCACAAGCTTTGAAGATTATGCAAAGTATGGGTTATGACTTGAAGCTGGAACCAGGTCTTAACTATGGGAAAGGCAGACGAATACCGTTGCATGGGGATTCCTACTGTCAACAAACTCGTTTTGGGTTAGGGTATACCACGTCTCTTGCAACTTCTGAGTCAAATGAGGATGCCTTTTCCTCTTCTCAGGATGGCCCGTCGTCCTCCGGCTCACATGCTGATCTTGAACGGGTATTATCAGTAAATATAGTGTTGACAGATTCTCTCAAAATAGAGGAACAAAAATCTGAACCACTCGAAGATGAATCCTGGGCTCAGCAAATGGATACACAATGGGAACTCCGGTTCGAGCAGAGAGAACTGCCCACTGAAGATAAAGTTATCCAAATCGATGTTGGGGATAAACTTTCACCAAAGCCGATATTTATCAGTAACAATCTTTTCGAAGAAGAAAGGGAAGAGATGATCCAGCTGATAAAAGAATATATCGATGTCTTCGCGTGGAATTATGAGGATATGCCAGATCTTGATCCAAAAGTGGCTACCCATAAGCTCAACATATTGCCTAATTCAAAGCCGGTAAAGCAACACCAACGTCGGTTTTGTCCAGATATGATGGATGCCATCGAAGCTGAAATTAAGAAATTGATAGCTTATGGGTTCATCCGGGAAGAACAACATCCTGACTGGGTCGCCAATGTTGTCCCGGTTATGAAGAAAAGCGGGAAAGTGCGTATTTGTATCGATTTCCGAGATCTAAATGCGGCCTGCCCTAAAGATGAGTTCCCTCTTCCCATTACAGACGTTATGATCGATAATACGTATGGTTTTGAGCGCATGTTTTTCATGGACGGATTCTCAGGATATAATCAGATTAAGATGAATCCTGAAGATGAGAAGCATACTGCCTTTCGGACACCTCTGGGGGTATATTGCTACACAGTCATGTCCTTCGGACTGAAGAATGCCGGGGCTACATACCAGCGAGCTATGAGTAACATATTCCATGAGCACTTACACAAAATAGTTGAATATTATGTAGACGATATTGCTGTCAAAAGCCGCTTCAAGGATAATCACATCCAAGACTTGAAGATAGTATTCGAGTTGATGCGCCAACATCAACTCAAAATGAATCCTACAAAGTCCTTTCTTGGTGTATCCAGTGGCAAATTCCTGGGATTTGTCATTACCGCTAAAGGCATTCAAGTGGACCCTAATAAAGTGAAGGCTATCTTAGAAATGCGACCACCCCATAATCTGAGGAAACTCAGGGGATTCCAAGGTTGTCTGGCTTATATCAGGAGATTCATATCCAACCTCTCTAGGAGATGTCAACCTTTTTCTCGCCTTATGAAGAAAGGTGTATCCTTCGTATAGGACAAAGCCTATCAACAAACGTTTAATGATATCAAACGCTACCTCACTAATCCTCCAGTTCTGGTGCCTTCCGTCATAGGAAGACCATTTTTGCTGTATGTTCGAGCAATGGATCATTCTTTGGGAGCTCTTCTCGCACAAAAGAACAATGAGGGTCATGAACAGGCTATCTACTATTTAAGCAGGATGATGGTCGGAGTTGAACACCGGTACAATCCAGTAGAAAAAGAATGCTTGGCCCTAATGTTCGCCATTCAGAAGATGCGACATTACGTCATAGACCAAACTATTTTTATCATCTCCAGGATCAATCCTCTTCGAGTATTGATGAACAAGCCGAGTGTTCTCAATTCCTGACTCGCGACTTGGGCGATGTTACTAACACCGTATAATATGGTGTATGTCCCTTAGAAGTCCATAAAAGGTCAGGCCTTGGCTGATTTCTTAGCTGCTCATCCAATTCCGGAAACCTCTTAACTATACGAGGACATTCCCGACGAAGTTGCAGAATATAATTCCGTAATGGAAAGTGTTACATGGCAGCTATTCTTCGATGGTGCCTCCAGGACTGGTCCCAGGGGAAACGTGGTTTCAGGAGTAGGAATTTTCCTGGTCACTCCTGATAAACTCATCATCTATCGAGCATATTCTCTTAGCGAACCCTGCTCCAATAATATGGCAGAGTATAACGCTCTACTAATCGGGCTCCAAGTCGCTAAAGAATTGGATGTAGAATACCTGAAAGCTTTTGGTGATTCTCTGCTGATCGTCAATCAGGTCAGAGGAATATATGAAGTCCGCAATCCAGACCTCATTCCTTACCACCAAGCAACGATCGAGATTGCAATGTCTTTCAAAGTATTCTTCCTAGAGCACGTGCCTCAATCTCAAAATTTGGAAGCTGATGCTCTGGCCAGTCTAGCTGCAGATCTAGCTATTCCTATAAGGAGGCAGAATTCAGTGATTCTTCTCAACAGATATTTGTTCTGTGTGAAGAATAATTTTTACATAGAACGCAGCTACGCTATAAACAAGGTTCCTCCTGAGAGAGACTGGAGAAGTCCCTTTATAGATTTTGTGGCATACGAAATCTTACCAGAGGGTCCTAAAGAAGTAGCATCTATCAAAAGACGATCATTACGCTTCTATTTTGAGGCCTCTTCACAAAGTCTATATCGTCGAACATACGATGGACTACTGTTACGATGTCTCTCTGATAATGATGCGAAGCGGGTTATCCATGAAGCTCACGACGGTATATGTGGAGCACATCAACCCGATCCTAAGTTACAGGATCGTATCAGGAGGATGGGCTACTACTGGCCTACCATGATAGCAGATGCAGTGAAATATGCAAGACAATGCAAAGCCTGTCAAGTTCATGCAGATTTTATATATTAGCCTTCTGAGTATCTACATCCTACCAATGCATCATGGCTTTTTGAAGCATGGGGTATGGATATCATTGGTCCTATTCACCCATCTTCTTCTAGAGGACAGCGATTCATATTGGCTATCACGGACTACTTCTCTAAATGGACGAAGGTAATCCCCCTAGCTAAAGTAAAGACATCCAACGTGATCAGCTTTATCAAGCACCATGTTATTTATCGCTTCGGGATACCCCAAAGGATAATTCATGACAATGGGCCTCAATTCATCAGCCAAGCGTTTCACCAATTTTGCGATAAGAATCGGATACAAAATATGGCCTCTACGGCATACAATTTGGCTGCTAATGGTATGGCGGAAGCCTTCAACAAAACCATAATCAAACTCTTGAAAAAGTTTGTTTCTTCGAACAAAAGAGATTGGAATGAGAAGCTGGGAGAGTGCCTCTGGGCATACCACACAAAGGTATTAACACCGACGAGTTGTACCCCATTCTTATTCGTCTACGGGAGTGAAGCAGTTCTCCCCATTGAAATCCAAATTCCATCACTCAGAATAGCAGTGGCTAATGAGTTGACTCAGGAAAATAATGATCGACTACGGCTTCAAGAGCTAGAAGGATTAGACGAGAAACGCCTTCAAGCTCAGCAGCGTATTGCGTTCTACCAGGCACGCATTTTCAGAGCTTTTAATCAAAAAGTGAAGGAGAGAGTATTCAAAGTTGGCGAGCTAGTTCTAGCTGTAAGGAGGCCAATGATCATTACACATAAGAGTAAGGGTAAATTCCAGCCCAAATGGGAGGGCCCTTATGTGATTGAAACGACTTTTTCAAACGGTGCTTACAGATTAGCCAAGCCTAATGGAGATCTGATAATGGCTCCTATCAACGGCAAATTCCTGAAGAGGTACTACGCTTAATCTCCCTTGCTTAAAACGGAGTACGGTGAAGATCTTATTCTGACGATAATACGTACAAAGACTGGTTGGAGCATATTCTATCATGTTCTTATGACCTCTGAAAAGATATGTTTAAACTAATTTGGAACTTCAAAACCTATCATGTCCATATTACCTCTGATAGTGTTTTGTACACAAATTTAGTTGGATCATATTCTATCATGTCCATATAACCTCTGAATAGATATATCCAGCTGAAGCTTACCGAAAGTATATCATGTCCATATTACCTCTGATATAACTTTTACCTTAGCCTATCATTTATATTCAAAAATGATGGGTTCACAAAGTCAGATAAAGTCTCTTTATTATCTCCGAGAAAGAGCAAATTACATAAAAAGCAAAAAGTACATCATTGGGGAGGAGCAGTCAAATCACGAATCTGTTGCGCCAAGGCGGCCATCCTCTCATTCCTGGAGTCCAAGATGTTCGCGCAAGCCCGTTCCAGTCGTGCCTCATCATCACTCATGAGGGATAGCTCGGACCGAGCATGTATATAATTGGCACAAATGACACCCACATGTGCCAAGTTCCGCTGAGCTGTATCCATTCGGCCCTTCAACTTATCTCGAGCTACCAATGACTGGAGAGCCCACTCCTTTGCCTGAGCGAGTTTAACTTCTAATTTATAGACCCTCGCTTCATTTCCCTCATGTTCGGCCTCGCACTGGGTTAGCTGAGGAATAATCTCCTCCAAGACGGTCCGCTCTTTATCCATCTCCTGCTGTTGTGCCTGAATGGATTTATCAAAGCATTCCATCTGTTCAGCAAGCTTCGCAGTCAAGGAGTCATACTCGTCCTGAATCATATCATCGACGTTGCCTTGAGATAGTTGCAAATATTCGTTAATGGGTTGTTCTAAACCATTAACTATTTGCTCCAGCGCATCAGCTCTCCCAGCGTCATTGAAATTTCTGAACGGCGCTATCGCAAGCTGGGAGGACGTCAGTAGATTATCAAAGCTCATGTTCTTCTCCAGCACCATGGAAATTAACTCTTTCAAACTGAGGTAGAACAGGTTGGTATATTGTTCAATCAGCATATCGAAGGCCGGATGTACGCTAGGAGTGGCTGCGATACCGAGAAATCTCCTTCCAGGAATGACCATGGAGGACGTTGCCACGGTCGTTGCCTCTACAGAGGGTGCTATAAAAGAATGAACACCAGCAACGGTTGAAGTTGCTGGCGTACTCAACGAAGGAGGCACAGTCGTGATGATGGGCTCATCCTCCTCTGAAGATATCTGGACTGCCGTGAGCGAGATGACACTCGATAACATTGCAGACGAAGGATCGGCAGCTTCAAAGCATGCCTCTTCAATATCAAATGTCGTCGTTTTATTGGCAGTATCTGCAACAAAGTCAAAGGTTGCATCAACTCCGCCCTCCCCTGAGATGTCTTCACATGAAAAAGACAAGAGAAAGTTAATATCAATTTGATGTTAATTTTCCTAAAAAAAGGCATAAAGACAACATTTACCCATGGCCGATGGTATATATGTCGCGTCCGCGGCCCGAATAGCTAAATCATCTCTTAATGATGCTAGACAAGCTATCATACCTGGAGAAGGGGGTGCACCAACTGACACTAGGGGGTAGTCTTCCCAGTCTTCACTAAGATCTACTCGAGGCTCATCGGGTGGAATCTCGTTGGAAATACTTACAGACGAAGTAGGGGTTACTCCCATTATTGGTCTGGATAAAGGTATATGGAATCTTATTATGCTCGGCCTCAGAGGCGATCTCGTAGCGCTACCAGAAGCAGTAGTAGCAGCGATCTCGAACAAAGAATTTTCGACACTGCCAGCCGGAACTATGGAGGTCCCCTCTCTAAAAGGCGAAGGATCTCTAATCAAAGAATCATCCCCAACAGGGAAAACGACAGGCTCGCTCCTAGAAGCCCCCCTGGTGGAAGCCCGTTTCGGACCTCTGGCAATCTTCTTCTTGCGAGGGGAAGGCTCTTTCGGAGTGGAAGCCTTCCTTTTCTGGGGGATAATGAGAGGCTCAGCTGGCGGAGCTATTATGCCTCTCGGTATTATTGTCAAGAACTCGTTTGCCCCGGCGGTATCCTCATTCTCGTCCGAGGAAACAGACGGAACCTCCTCCCTTGGAGTAGACCTATGGGAGGGCATCCTAAAACTTCCATGCACATCAAAATAGCAATGGAAGCTATTGATGGACGCATAGAACTACGCGTACGAGTGCAGGATGCGCAACTCTATAGAGAGAGAAGTCGCGGGTACAGCAAAAGTTGTACCAGTACAGCCCGTGATGAAGTACCGCCATCCTCTGGCTCCATCAATAAGTCCACCTTTGGACTTGAAGCTGGTAATGGCATTCCCCAAATGCTACTGGTAGTACCCAAACTGCCTGGCAAACCGACTGGGCAAATAAGGCTCCAGGTAGCAGTGGTCATCGCTTCTGTACAGCAAA
The DNA here is from genome assembly GCA_036927795.1 of Iris macrosiphon. Lineage (NCBI taxonomy): Eukaryota > Viridiplantae > Streptophyta > Magnoliopsida > Asparagales > Iridaceae > Iris > Iris macrosiphon. The sequence goes on along the minus strand of JAYESA010000005.1, from coordinate 224,815,411 downwards.
TGGGAAGGTCTAATACAGACCAACCAATAGAAGGCTTCAGGAGAAAGAATGGTCCTCCCATGGCCCCCATCCTTAATTTTCTTCCCCTGTTGATTGATATACACAGGGGGGACGATACAGAAGAACTTCCAGCTGTGGGCAACATTTAACGCCCGCCGGCAATCAATGACGGTCGTCACGTTCCAAGAGGAATTCTTGTAATTCAACAAGAAGTTATTTCCTGAATTGCTGGCAGGACCGAGCGACATTACCCTGGTGTTGTGAAGAATTAACCATCCCATCAAGTATAGGAATGGTAATTCCACTCGAGGAAAGCTTTCACGCTACATGTCATCAGCTAGTAGCCCATCAGTAAGGGCCCTCAGCCCTGCTTGTATTCTACATACCATAGAAGGAAGCAGGCCCAGTCTTGCTCCGAACACCAAACGCAGTGCAGGCCATAAGGTGTTGTGATAGATGCGATCTGCAGACGCGATGCCAGGCACTACCCAGCGGTAAAGCCAGACGGAGAGGAAGCTAGCCAATTGAGCTTCCTTTGACAGAGGCTTACGACAATGCCTCATATAACTGAAGGCTTTTGTGCCTGCAGGGTAACCCTCAATCTCCTCGTCAAAAATATGATCTGGAGCCCCTGCGTCTTCAATAAGGTCATCAACCGTGTCAGCATTGAGCATGCTCAGGAGGTTCAAGGGCCTATCTCGGCTATCTACCACCTTGTCCGGCTTAATATTTCTGGCCTGGTGGAAGAAGAGATAGGTTGCCCACTTGTTGATGTGAGCCAAGTCAGAAGGATCCTTGTAGAAAGTGGTACAGGCAAGATAGTGGCACATCAGCTCCTAATATACTGCCACTGCCCGAGGGTTTGTATCCCTCAACTCCCTGTTTGTAGGGACATACTCTTCATAAGGAGCGTCCTCCATCGGCAGCCTTGAAATCTCTGTCATCTCATGAAGGGCTAAGCCCAACTCACCCAGCGGAGTGGCAAAAGTCCCAGTGAGCGAGTTGTATCACTCCATCAAGGCTAAAAACAAGTTAGGGTTCATAGGCAGCCCAACACTTATAGCGCTCATAGCCGCGAACAAGCCAATACTTTCCAGCTCTGTTTGGAAGTGCTTCAGGGCCCAGGCAGTCAAACTGGCCCATCGAAGATTCCTCGGGCTAAGCCATCCACTGGTCCGAGGGTTGACCTTGGGGTACATTCCTTCCTGCCCCATAAAATCATTGCAGAAGGTCGATATCTGAACCGGCTGGATCAGCGAAGTATCCTCACTCGGGACACTACCCGACAGCAATCCCCGAAAGGGCATAACAGGGCCCGAAGGATGGCTCATATAGGCCCCCCGGTCGTATTCCTTGTTATATAAGATCTTCCCCGGTCGGGCGTGAAGATCGGGAGTCAGGGTCCATGACATCTTCCTAGGATGTGTGGCATGAAAGAATGTAGAGATAGGGTAATCCCTGAGCATCCGAGGCAGATACATGACCGTACCCTCAACAGTAGACACCCAATCCTCCTTCTTGGGTTTAGTCTGGGACTGTTTGTCGATAACGTCCTCGAACAAGAAACCTGACTTCTTATACTCCGTCCCGTCTATGTATGTCAGGGGCTCCCCACTGATCATACTTAGCATCATGCCTTCTCCTTGGAACGAGATTAAGGTTCCCCTTTCTTCAGGATAATTGGCTCCAGAAATAGGGAATGTCACATGGGACAAGTCCTCCAAATAGTTTGAGCTCAACATCCCGGCAGCAGAGCCCATAACTTCAGCCAAAGGAGAGATCTGCAAGTCCACTACAAAATGCAAGAGAATAAGTCAGTTTCTACACTAGACGATACACTCTTGTAGTTTACGCCAAAGATTATCAGTCTGAGCTTTTACGCCAAGACTGCAAAAAATTGAGTCTTACGCTGGAACTCATTTCCAAGGCGTAAAATTCAAGGTTGGCAATATACACCAAAAACTAACAATCTGAGCTTTTATGCCAGATTGACAAAATTTGAATTTTTTACGTCGAAATTCATATCCAGCGCGTAAAATTCAAAGTTTGCAGTTCTACTCCAAAATTCGACAATCTGAGTTTTTACGCCAGATTGCAAAAACATGGAGTTTTTTTTTACGCCGACACATTAGGAATATGCGCGTAACAATAAAATATCTCAGTACATCATCCTCGAAGAGGCTCTCAGTACAAAAGATGACCTTGCGCGTGCACGTACAACGTATGCGAAGGATTTTTCTTGTTATCTCTACCTGTGACGTCCGGAGCACAGCTCGACGGCGGAGCGCTGCGTTTCGATCAAGGTTTGGTCATCCTAATAGGAGTTGCTCGTGCTTGAGCAGTGGAGCGGGAAGAGGAAGCGACCTTCTTTTCCTTAGCAATGGAAGCCTGTTTAGGTGCCATGGCGATTCTGAGTTCTCAAGAAAGAGACGAAGAAGAAGGGTTCTTGAAAAGCAAGGGTTTTGGAAAGACAGATAAAAGTTTTCTCTCTCAGGACTTTGGACTATTTATAGAGTTTGGATAACTCTTCGAATCCCTAACCATATCCGATATTTAATATTAGGTTATGATTTGGGACTATGTCAGCTTATCATTTAGGGAAGACGGACAGTCAGTGGATCCAGATTTTACGCGCAGAGCAGATCTATGATTTTATGCTAAGGGGCTTTTACGCTCGAGAGGCTACAAATCTACGGTTTTACGCTCAGAGGCTATAAATCTACGGTTTTACGCCCAGATGCTTTTATGCTCACGAGTTTTTATGCTCAAGAGGCTACAATCCTATGATTTCACGCTCAGAGGCTACAAATCTATAATTTTACGCTTGAAAGGTTTTTACGCTCAGAGGCTACAAATCTACGATTCTACGATCAAAATCTATAGACGGCCAATTACAAGGGTTTACGCAGAAGATGCTCCTTTTTGGCTACAAAATATTCCAAGTGCTTGAAACATGCCGAGTTCAGCATTAAAAATGACTCTTCTTCTTGGGTTATTTGGAAGTTCATCCAAAGTCCAGTCAGAATACTTTACAAAAAGTTCAAGTATGGCTTGGTCGACAGAAATTTCTCACCTTTTTCAAGGGATTTTCGGGAAAACCATTCGTGAAGATGATAATCTAAACAAGAATTCTTTACATCAGAGAAGTGACAGTTCAGAACTCTACGCAACTCCTCGTCCAAAACAGCATGACAGTTTGGATCTTCAACATAAATGCTAAGGAGTTTTCTATGTGTCTTCTGTTACGCGTAAAAGATGGGACAAAATCAGATACTCTTTTATTAGAGTCGGCGTAAAATTATTTAGACGTGTCGAAGTTGCACACTATTCAGACTTCCTCATAGCAAATATGGCAAATCATCAGATGCATAAAAAAGACAAATTTATTAATCATGATTACATATGATGGAAATCCAGTCTACAAAGGATTTTTCATCTTCATGATTACATATGATGGAAATCCTTTTTTTTACAAAGGGTTTCTCATTTTCATTTAAGATCACACCAAGAATCTGTTTTGCTGGGTTCTCATATTGGTGTAGATCTTTTTCGTCTTCTGCAGCAGTTAATCGACTTCCGCAGCCGATTAACAAGAAAATAATTAATGGCGGGAGGATACAAAATAGGGTATGCATTATTCAAGCACACCCTCCATACGCCATGGCAGGCATGCCCTAGAAATTGTGTTGGGTGTTCAGACCCAACTCAATACTGGAAGACAGGGCCAAGCTGCCTGCCTTCGTCCAGCGCCATAATAGGAGAAAATACAGCTTGCAAGCTGTCACAACCCGCACCCGAAAATCTGGCATGAGCCGTGGGTACGTCCAGCCTACGCCGCAGAATCGGCGGTAGAACGCTGTAAGGTCCGTTCAAGGTCAACCAACTATCTATATATCTCACAGAAAAAATCTGCCATGACCTCTCCAAAAGGAGGGCAACCACGCAATATATATATGAACTCTCAATCACAAAATCTAGGGGAAGAAATAAAGCACGATATGATATAAACAAGAAACAGAACCAAAGAGCAAGACAATATCCAAAAATATACAGTCAAAGGCCATAATAGCTACAACATCTCACAGCAACAAAAGAATAAGTACAATCATCCAGAAAATAAACCACTGGAAACAACCCAGGAAACCCACCTAGCTAACTAGGGCACTAACGGCGTCTCCTCGGCACACTCCTCGATCTCGGGGTCACAACCCTCGTCAACACCCGGCCCGTAGAACGTCGGGCAATAGTCATCAGGATCCTCTGGAAAAAATATGCCCAGTCAGGACTGAGCGAAGTACATAACTCTGAAAGAAACTCCAAATGCATGGTAAGGTGTATATGACGAGCAATAGAAAAGTATACAAGATGCACAGGAAATAAATATATGCTGGAGCACAATAAGTAGCTGCAATATAAACTGGAGAACAATACAAGTAGTAGAAAAGTAACTGCAGGTGAGAAACATGAATACTAGCTAAGTGCCTTGAGCACAAGTTTATTATGTGATCGGCTTAGGTTGCACATGAAAAATACTACGATAACTCCGTTATGCGTGAGTTACATAACTGACATACACATGAATACTGTTTGGCTTTGATCACATAACCAACTTCTACTCCCCTCCCCCACTAATACTCTTGGATCCAACCACAACACGCTACGTACATGATAATAGCTCGCGCACATGAAGGCGAGAGCACAAGAAGCACATGATAGCACATGAGAATCAATACCCGAAGCACATGATAAAATACACGTGATAGAGTACCCGCTGAACACGGTAAGGGGGATAGCATCTCATGACGGGATCCACTAGTACCAGCTCGTGTAACAATGTGTCAGAATCAAGTATTATAGTTCTAAAACAGGTGATATAAACTCTATCATAAAATGGAAACTATCAGAGGTAGGTACTCGCCAGATGTCCTGAGCAACTGATGAGGACCGAGATCCGGACCGGTGTCGCAAGGACCTAATGCGAAAAGCAGAATTAAACAGGGTTCTATGGAGTTAAACTGATATAAAATAATTAAAAACAGGCTTCTAGGGCTATTCTAGGTCGAACGGGTCAAACTGGTGAAATTTGGGTCAAAAAGTCAACCCGGGGTCCAAAAAGTCAACTCTAGGTCAAAACTAAGTCAAACGTTAACTTTTATGGTCAACGGGGACAATTATGGTCAAAGCTAGGTCAAACTAGGGTGCCCCTGAAATTCTAGGTCAAACCGAGCTCATTAAGCTACTAAACTCTCAAACTCGCCTAATCGAGATACCGGGATACCCTTGGTATCCGATACCTCGCCCTAGGCCACGCACCACGCCTAAACCCGCTAAAACCTATGCTAGCACGCGTAAATATATATACATAAACATATAAAAATTATTCCAATACATTTCCTAGGCTAATGCTCAAATACCCCGCTCGAAACTCAATACCTTGGATATCTCAAGGTATTGAGATACCTCGGTATCTCAAGGTATTGAGATACCTCGGTATCTCAAGGTATTGAGATACCGCTCTCAAACCCCTCTAACTAGCTATCTAGCTAATAATTATATACCTAGTTATTAATCTAGGCTAGAAAATATATATATCTATCATATATTTATATATCTAAGTATTTATATACCTATATATATATATATATCCACACACATATACATATACCCATTACCTTACCTATACATAAATATATTACTATAGGTATATAGATATCTATATCTTAGATAGATATATATATCTCTAAGTATCTAGCTATCTATATACCTATAGTAATATATTTATGTATAGGTAAGGTAATGGGTATATGTATATGTGTGTGGATATATCTATCTATCTAAGTATCTAATCTATAATACTATCTATCTTACCTATTTATCTGTCCATCTACCTATCTTATTACCTATCTAACTATCAACCTATTTATCTAGGTAACTAACTATCTAATCTATCTATTAAACCCTCTAACTAACACACTCTCCTCGCTACATGCTAGCTGCTGCTACTGGAGCTTGCTGCTGCTGCTGCTGCTTCACATGTGCTGCTGCTGCCTCTTAGAGCTGCTGCTGCTGCTCCCTCTTGCTGCTGTTGTGCTGCTGCTGCAGTGCAGCAGCAGCTGCTGTTGCTGCAGTGGCTGTTTCTCCCCCCTCCCCTCCATCTCACAAACACACACACACACACTCCTATATACATATATATATATATATATATATATATATATATATATATATATATATATATATATATATATATATATATATATATATATATATATATATATATATATATATATATATATCACTCTATATATATAAACATACATACATCTATATATATATATATATATATATATATATATATATATATATATATATATATATATATATACACACACTTATATCTATATACTAACACACACCACACACACTAACACACTCACAAACACTAATACACACACAAACACTAATACACACACACACTTAAACACATATCAATACACACACACATAATAAATATACATAGCTATATATATATATCAACACCTATATATATATATATATATATATATATATATATATATATATATATATACACACTCACAAATATATATATATATATATATATATATATATATATATATATACATACACATACACATACACATATAAATATATATATACACACACAAGCACACTTATACATATACATATAAATATACACATAGACATATACATACACAAGCAAATAGATATAAATACACACATATATATATAAATATATATACATAAACACACATACATATATATATAATTGGACAAATATAAATATATATATAAGACACACACCACTCAATCCACAACACACAACAACATGCCCCACTCACGTCCAACGATCCCGACACTCACCAACACCCTAAAATATATAAAATATAACCCGAGAACTCTAGCACACACTTCCCGATGCTAACCTAACGTGCGCACAAGCCCGAAATAAGGAAACCAAGTCGAAATGGTCGTTCGGTCATTTCGACGAACACGCGGTGTACGGTTCGGAAAATCTCCTGAAACGCACACCAAACGAACTCGGAATCGGCCCAAAATTTATCCACGGGTTCTAAATGATGCCTAGATCCTAGAAAAAATACTACCGCATCGATTCTAGGCCCGTGATGGAAATGCGCATGCACTTAATTTCGGCGACGATAAAAACCCCAAATTCTCCCGAAATGCCCGTTTCTCTTCGACACGACTTCCCGTGTCCGAACGGAGACGCGCACTCACCCTCAAGACACCCGACAACGTCTACCTAGGTCCGTCTAACCTAGGACATCACCCAAAATTGGGCCAAATTTGGATTCCACCCGAAATCGACACAAAATCTAATGTCAAAGTCTCTAAACTCAACCAAACTAGTTCCAACTTCCTCCCACGGGTAGGCTTAGAGTCTAGGAAGGTTCTACAACGCTAATTACACTACATAAAAGTAATTAGCAAAGGGAAAGTTAGGGTTTACCTCTTGGGAGTTGAAATCCCAAGGCCAAAGTCTCCGATCTACTTGGAATCACCTCCCTCAAGCTCCAAGCTACCAAATCTAGCCTCCACACTAAATCTAGGCTCCACACACCTAGGTTAGGGAAAATACAAGGTTAGGGTTAGCATAAAGAAGAAGGAATGGAAGAGAGAAGAAAAAAAAAGGAAGAAGAACTCACTTTGAAGAAGAAGGAAGAAGAAAGAAGAAGTGGAGAAGAAGAAGAATGAAGAAGAAGTGAAGAAGAAGTAGTAGAACCAAAGGGGGGGCTGCTGCTGGTTCTCACAGGAAAATGGGGGTAGGTAGGGCCGGCCATGCTAATAAAGGGGTTTTCACAATTTCCAAATGCCCAAAACGCCCCCCTCTCACTTGGTTTTGGGTTCCGGGTTCCAAAAGCACTCAAACTAACTCCAAATCTCTCCCACTAACCTACTAAAAATATAATAAATATTTTTAAGCCCCAAAATAATCCTCACAAGGGTGTTGGTCGGGTCGAACATTGGTCCACTAGAGTCTGACATGGGTCCAGGCTAGCCAAAACCCTAAAACAATTAATTAAAAATAATACAATCACTAAATAAATATAAATATAATTAATTAAATATAATACAATACACAATTTACCAAATAAAAAATAAAAAAAATAATCCTATTTTCTAGAATTGGGTAGTGACACAAGCTGGGTGGCCAAATGAGACCGTTCCTCTCTCCTGGACGAATTGCCATATAAAATTGCTGATTATCCCGAGCAAAGGAAGCTATGATATCCTTTCATGATCCATCATTGCAGAGGATATTTGCTCGAATATGCCTCTTTTTATGGCTCCTTACTTGCTGGAAGAACATGATCTTCTTCTTCCTCAAGTCAAACCGACGAAGCTCGGCAACCATCTCTTTGTGGTAAAGGAAGTATGGGAAAAACTGGTTAACCTATTCGCCTTTATATAGGCAGAGGAGAACACACCGAATCCCAACAAACTCCTAAAAATTTACCAAGAAATCAGCCTCACGGAACGAGTCAAACTTGACATTTTTATGCTTCATTCAAAGTGTTTCAAATTACGAGAAATTTGAAAACTTTGAAGGGGGTCTTATAGAAGCATGAAAAATACGCTGGGGAATCATACACGTAAAACCCTCAACAGACAGAAAGCTTGCGTAAAACAGAGCTCCAACACTGGGTGGCGTGAAACATAACTTCAGAGCCAATTGGTGTACAGCAGAGCTTCAACGCTAGTTCAGCATAAAACATAGCTCCAGAACAACCCGCGTAATACAGTATTTCCAGACTGCTTCGGCGTAAAAAAGGTTGCTACATCGCCACTTTGGCATAAAAACTCGCCTGCTTTTAATGCAGCAGGAAGTTGTACGAGGAACTCTTCGTATTCCCCGAATGAACCTGTCAGACCAAGCAGTGAACCTGACTCCTGACAAAGAGTACTACACGGTGATCGAAAGGACGACTGTAATGATGACTCTGCACAGAACTCCAGACTGTCGTCTAGTGACATAACCCTTGATATAAGACGTCGTTTACGCATTCAAGGAATACGCTGCCTATTCTACACAGGCAGATATGAGCTTTACGCTCAGGATGAGACGAAACCAATAGCCACGTCAAAAGATGTTCTTCGTACAGAACTCGAGGCACGTCTCTGTAATTAATACACGAAATGGGGGCAGATCTCTACATTTAATGCATAATATTTGGTTCTACTTTTTGACTGGGTGAGCTATAATTAGGGCTAATACGTCCACATCACCATCACCACACATTACGCCAACCAGGCTATTTTTAGCTATAGGAACATGATGTACGCTATCTCCTTGAAATACGCCGACCTGGCTATTTTTTTAAATTATAGGAGTACGTCGTATGCTATATCCTCGAAATACGCCAACTCAAGCTATATTTGTAAAGGTGCGTGATAAGGCTATCTTGCCCAGAATACGCTCAAAACCTCAGTCAAAGAAGGATAACTGGCTATCTTTACGCTGGTTATCTATCCATACAGCATCAAGCTTTACGCAGAATTTGGCTTCTGCGCCAACTTGACAGATACTTGGCTTCTACGCCAACATGACATCTATTTTGGCTTCTACGCCAACTTGACAACTATTCGGCTTCTACGCCTACTTGTCTTTTACGCCATCAGAACAGCTATTTGGCTTCTACGCCAATGAGACAGTTATTTGGCTTTTATGCCAACCATCTCTATACGAGGGGTAGTTATCTACGTAGCTTGCATGCCGTGATCTTCGATGAGCGATTATATGCATTATTCCATAATGGGACACGCGTCACACGCTAATTCAAGAGATCATTCATACGTGGGTAGCAGTTATTATAATCGCCGCATAAAAGATGCAGCTCTCTCCGATGTTCGATTTCTACGTCGACTGTAGCTGAATTCTATAAATAGAGACCTCCGACCACGGAGGTCCAGGGTCGAAGGATCGAAGAGTCGAAGAAAAAAGAGGAAAGTCGAGGATTTTTCAAGAAAATAGAGTATATCCAGAGAGTATTTTGGCAACGAGAGTTCAATCCCTCCTGCAGCCTTTGAAGCTTCTTTTTTCGTCTTCTACAGCACTTATTCGTCATCGTGTGGTCCAAGGGACAAAGTGATCGACCGCAGATCATACTCCTATAGCAATATTTCCCTAGAATTATTTTTTTGTACTTAACATCCTCGTATAGGATTAATTGTACTTCTTTTTCTTGTTTGTAAACCAAAGAAAGGGTTTCGTATAAATCTAGTTTCAATTTCTTTCGTTTATTATCAAACAACATGTAGTTTGAGATTCCTTACAGCCACATGTCCTGCAGACTATCTGGGTTATCTAAACGAACGGGTACATAATATAGGTTTATAAGGTATAATTATTTTCTTGTCTTTATTGGTAGTGCAACACTCATCAGTGTGCTGGAAGTGTGCCTCTCATGAAAGAGAGTTCCAAATCCATTAGGTATAGCTGGGATACTAGGATTGCATGTAGCTAAGAAATCTCTCAAGATGATTTCTAGATTATTATTTTAGTTATTAGCCTAGACAATTATCAAGAATTTTTGACCTTGGTGCTCAGGAATCTGCCTTAGACATGATACAAGACATGATAGTAGTTTGACGAGCATAATCAAAATCAACCATGGAGATACAAGACATGCAATACAAGTGCTACTAATAGCCTTTATCAGGACAGTTACAGGAATTCTTGTGTCATGGGTGCTCTACGTCGAGCCACTATCAGGAGTATCAGGATCAGGAGTATCAGAGTTATCAGTTCAATGTCAAGATTCAGGAGTTCAGTTATAGTGTATAATCACTTAGCTCATGTCAAGAAATTAAGATCCATATCATGTCAGTTCAGGAAATAAGCCGGATTAATTAAAATAACTAGATAAAAGAAAACTAGAAAAACATCAAGTGCTAAGAATATTAAAGTGAATACTGGTATACAGGCGCATAAATCATTAATTTGGGGTTAGAGCATAATCAGGCAAGAAAAATAAATTATCCGTGCACAAAGGACCAAAACCACTATTGGCGCACAAATGGCCAAAAATAGTTTTTGTGCACAAATTACTAGTTTGGGCAGTTATGGCTCACTTTGATACAAAAGTGCTCTGAGCAAATGATGGCGCACAAATCATATTAAAGCGCACTTCTAAGACCCTAGCACACAATGATAAAAGTGTGCGAGCCAGGAATTAGGCGCACAAATCTATCATTGGTGCACAAATAAAAGTACCCAAGCTATGAACTTGGCACTCTTTCATCAAGTATGCCAGCAGTGAGGTTTGGCGCACAAAAAAGCATATGTAGGTCTACTAAAGGACAAAACACAAGTCTCAAGGCATGGCACAGTAGTCGAGACATGATATTCGAGAACACGACTGTCGAGGCAATGCCAAAGTCAAGGCTCGCCCATCAAGAAAGCTCAGAGAAAGGAATTAGTGCACCAACAAAGGCTTGGTGCACTTTCTCTTGATTGACGAGGCTGAACGCTCAAATGTGCGCCACTAAGGATTCTCTCAAAAGTGCGCCCAAGGTTCTGATAGCCTTGGTGCATTTTGCAAGGATTTGATTAGATGACATTCGTACAAAATGTACGCATGAGGAGTAAAGTGCGCCCAGAGTACTCAACATATCTTGGCACAATTTTGCAAGGAATGAATGTTGTGCTGAACGTAAGCATATTTCAAGGATTTGATTGCTTTGCTAAATGTAAGCATTTTATGAGTTAGCACACAGTGCACTCAAAATTTTAAGGGTCTCATGTACAATATTTTTAGAATTGCTCATTCTTCTCCGGCCAGCACACTTTGTGCTCTGACTTTGTTGTTCTTAACTTTTTCGTTCAAGATCAAATACAAGAGCAATAAAATATCAAGGTTACAAAAGAGTCTACAACATAGTTCTAAGCTACTAAAAATATTTAGACAACTAAGCTAGCTAATAAATATAAACTTAGGTTATCAAGAAGCTCAAAATTATGGGTTCACTCGGTTAGCAAGATGTACTTACATACGATAAAGTTCTAGCCTAATACCAACACTACCAAGGTCACCCATAGCCAAGGCCAAGCTCGATTGTTGCTCTTTGCTTGGGAAAAATGAAGAAGGAAAGAGAAATGAAAGAAAAATAAAAGTGGAGAAAAGGGAGTGGGATTGCTTATAAAGGAAGAGCTAGGATTGTAGGCCATTGGATCATCCATGCCCCTCACCCGGGTTCATCACAGCCACACACAAGATATCACTCCTCATTCCCGATATACGTATTTGGAACATATATTTCCCTGCTTATGTTATTTCTTGCTTGCATGGTTAATTAGGTTGCATGTCATGGAGACTAGACACACTCTTTGGTTTATTTGGCTCATGGTTTGATTGTTGGGTCAATTTATCCATGAGAGAACCCATGGTCCAAACCTCAACCCTAGCCCGTGCGGTAACCTTCTGACTCGTTCAAGAGTTTGTAAAAAAAAAGATATTCATTATCAATAAAGAGAACTTTTCCATGTTTCAACTTGTGTTTCAACTATCTGCGTACTCTGAATATGTGCTCGTTATGCGAAAATATACCTAAGCCATGTGCGATGAGCAACCTAGGCACGCACAGCGTCATGCCCGGGCAACGACTATTGATTCTACGGAATCGGGGCATGACAACCAAGAACTGGAACCCCAAAGCCACAACAATCATCGAAGGGAATGATCTTACAATCATGAACATGAAAACGCTTATGGGGAAGCTAATGACGCATGAGCTAGACATGAAGGATCAAGATGCATCCACACAAGAAAAGACAAAAGATAAAGCTCTTGCTCTAAAAGTCAATCATTGCAGGCACTCCTCAAAGATAGACACTAATGATGATGATGACACTGATGATAAAGAAATTGCTCTCACTTTTAGACACTTTAAAAAGTTTTTAAGATTCAACAAAGCAGTTCGTCAAAGAAGAGAAAATGATAAAGATCCAACATGCTACCATTGCAGAAAATCTGGATATATCAAGAAGGAGTGTCCTCTAATGAAGAAAGACTCCAGTAGACATGAAAAAGCCAAAAAAGGTAGCACATCTTCAAGAAGTTATGCTAACACAAGCATTTGGTGTGAAAGTGAGGCTAGCGACTCAGATCATGACAATGACTTCGAGCACACTACAAATCTATGTCTTATGGCACTAGATTCAAATGAGGTACAAAATGACTTCTCTATAAGTAATCTTACTTATAATGAATTAGAATAGGCTATTTATGAACTTCGTGATGATTACAAGATTTTGAAAAATAAATTTAAAAAAATCGTGAAAGAGAATGAATGTTTTAAAAAGGAAATAAAGAGACTCACAAAGGTGATAAGTGATATCAAAGGGAAGACCCATGTTTGTGAAATAGACCAAATCTAGTCTCTTAAATTAGAACTACATGAAGCTCAAGAGGATCGACAATAGAAGAGTTTTGAGTGTCAAACTCTCCAAAAAGTATATGATCTTGCAAGAAATAGAACTAGCATTGCCTCCCAAAGGGAAATTGCAATCACCACTAAGTATAATGATCGTCTCACTAAATATAAGAGAGAGAGAATACTTTTAGCTCACATCATCACTTACATGGTACACATGATCAAAGAAACATACATATGAGACATAATATGCATGGTCATTATCTTATACTACATAGATTTCATGATCACAACCTACAATCACAAAGGAGGACCCATATGAAGAAGTCACATAATATTACATCAATCATGCTTTTTACTATAGATATCATGCCAAAGATTATGGTCATCATCTACTACATGTCACTATAGCGGTATGATTGGACACACATCTTATAAATGTAAAGTTAGGACTCATGTCAATATGGGAAAAGTTAAATAGGTTCCTAAGACTAACATTCAAGGACCCACGAGATCTAGGGTACCAAAGGCTTCATCTTCAACTTGTGTTGTAGGTGGACCCTCTATTACATGCTAGAAGCAAGTAGATTCTTGATAGCGGTTGCTCACGCTACATGACCGGGGACGCCACTTTATTTTCAACTCTATCGATAAAAAATGAAGGATATGTCTCTTTCGAAAAAAACTTAAAAGGGAACATCATTGGTAATGGGAACATCAGTGCTTAGTTGCTAAGAATGATGATAGCTGACTTTGGCATAGAAGACTTGGATATGCCAATATGGACAATATTTCTCGTCTTGCCACCAAGAAACTTGTACGAGGACTTTCCGACATTCCCTTCAAGAAAGATATGATTTGTGAAGAATGCGAAAAGAGTAAGTTGACAAAATCTTTCTTCAAATCAATAAACTCTGTAAGTATTACTAAACATCTTCAAATCATTCACATGGATCGTTTTGGTCCTAGTAGAGCTAGTCTTGGTGAAAAACTTTATGCCTTTGTTTTAGTTGATAATTTTTCGAGATTTACTTGGATATTTTTTATTGCAAACAAAAGTGATACTTTCCATAAATTTTTTAATTTTTGCAAATGTATTCAAAATGAGAAAGGCATTATGATCAACAAGATTCGTAGTGATCAGGGCAGAGAATTTGACAATGTCGATTTTAAAAGTTTTTGCACTAAAAATAATTTTGGTCATAATTTTTCTTGTCTTCGTACTCCCCAACAAAATGGTATTGTGGAAAAAAAGAATAGAACTCTTGGTGATATGGTAAGAGTCATATTAACCCAATATAAGCTTCCTCAATTTTTTTGGGCTGAAGCCATTAATACGACATGTTATGTTATAAATAGGATTTTCATTAGACCTCTTATTTCCAAGTAAAATGTCTAGAAGGAATAAAAAATTGTGGTTGGGAACAAAACTCCTTATGAGCTTTGGTTTAACAAAACTCCCTCTATTGACTTTATTTAAAGTTTTTTGTTTTACTTGTTTTATCTTGAACACCAAGGATAACCTAGGCAAATTCAAAAAAAGTGAATAAAGGTATATTCCTTGGTTATTCATTGCATAGTAAAGATTTTCGTGTTTTTAACAAAAAGAGCCTTGTGGTTGAAGAATCTATCAATGTCTCTTTTAATGAGCTTAACACTGCCACATCTTACTCTAATGATGATGACGACATCCCATGCAATTTGGAAAGCACCTCAATAGGAGAAAATGTTACTTTATCACCTAGTTGTGAAGTTGAGACCACATCCGATATCCCTACTATCGAGACTTCTCCAAACAACTTACCTAAGGAATGGAGATTTGTCTCTCACCATCCCAAAGAGCTTATTCTTGGTGACCCTTCCACCCACGTTTGCACATGATCTTCTATAAGAGATCATTGTGCAAATGTTGCTTTTATTCCCCAAATTGAGCCTAAAAATATTAATGATACTTTTCTTGATGAATTTTGGATGCTTGCTATGCAAGAAGAACTAAATCAATTTGAACGAAACCAAGTTTGGGACTTAGTTCCAAGACCCAATAACTATCTTATTATTGGGACTAAGTGGGTGTTTTAAAACAAGCTTGATGAGGATGGTTTTGTGACTCGAAATAAAGCACGGTTGGTTGCAGAAGGTTATAATCAAGAAGAGGGTATCGACAATGAGGAGACATATGCACCTATTGCTCGTTTAGATTCTATTAGAATGCTTTGTGCTTTTGCTTATTTTAATAATTTTAAATTATTTCAAATTGATGTTAAAAGTGCTTTTCTAAATGGTGTTATCAAGGAGGAAGTTTATGTTAAACAACCATCCGATTTTAAGAATTTTAATTTTTGGATCATGTTTTCAAACTTCGTAAGGCTTTCTACGGCCTAAAACAAGCTCCACGTGCTTGATATGCGTGTCTTAGTTCTTTTCTTCTTTCGTATAATTTTTTCAAAGGCAAAGTTGATACTAATCTCTTTATTAAATCTCATATTGGTACGTTATTATTAGTTCAAATTTACGTTGATGATATCATTTTTGACTATACTAATAAAATGCTTTGTGAAGAATTTGCAAAAGTCATGCACCTTGAATTTGAAATGAGTATGATGGGAGAACTCTCCTTCTTTCTTGGCCTTCAAATCAAGCAAAATCCTCAAGGAACCTTCATCAATCAAGCCAAATACACAAAGGATCTTCTCAAGCATTTTGATATGGACTCTTCCAAAACTATGAGAACTCCAATGGCCACTAAAATAAAACTCGATCAAGTTGATGACGGTAAATTGATTGACATTCGTAAGTATCGAGGTATGATAGGTAGCTTACTATGCCTAACTGCTAGTCATCCCGACAATATGTTCAGTGTTTATATGTGTGCACATTTCCAAGAAAATCCCAGGGAATCACACTTATGTGCCGTTAAACGTATTTTTCGATATCTCAAAGGAATATTAAATATGGGTCTTTGGTATCCCAAAACCACATCCTTTGAGCTCTTAGGCTATTCGAATGCATATTTTGCAGGATGCAAGATTGACAAAAAAGTACTAGCGGCACATGTCATTTTCTTGGGAAATCCATGGTCTCTTGGTTTAGCAAAAATAAAAATTATGTTGCCCTTTCCAGAACTGAAGTCGAATATATTGCGACCGGGTGTTGTTGTGCACAAATTCTTTGGGTGACACAAACTCTTAAAGATTATGGTATATCTTGTCATACTATTTCTATAAAATGTGACAATACTAGCATTATTAATCTTACTAAGAATATTATCTGTCACTCACGTACCAAACACATAGAGATTAGACATCACTTCTTACGTGATCACCAACAAAAAGGGGACATCCAACTAGAGTTTGTTGACACTATACACAAACTTGCTGACATCTTCACCAAACCTCTTATTGAAGATCGTTTCGCGTTCATTTGCCGTAAAATAGGCCTTCTAGATTTATCTCCATCCTCCTAAACCAAAAATCTTTAGTATTTTTTTATTTCTGTATTTTTTAAAAAAACTGGTATACCAGCGATATATCGATTCTCGAAAACAGCCAACGTTCAGGTCTGTTGTTGTACTTTTTATTTTCTTTCTTCTCCAAACTTATTTGATGGGGCCCAATATTTTCAAATCTCTTCCTCTTTTTGATATCTTCTATTCCCCACTTTATTCTCTCTTTCCAACAAACATAACTTCCTATCCTTTCATATCCCTTCATATATTTTTCTTTCCCATCACATTTTTGACTCTATCTCTTCCCTCCCTCTAACCTCTCATCATATTTAATGCTCCATCCCCTCTTTTCCTCTTCCCACATGTTATATCTTCCTTCTCTCTATTAAACCCCATATTTTTTTATCATCCTCCTTGTGTTTCTCTCTTAAAAAAAACTACAAACATGTCCAACCCCAAGCGTCCACGCTCCTCCTTCTCTGTTAATCATTTTTGGCCTTCACCATTGCCAGTTGACGACTATGACCGAAAGCTATTTAAATCTGCAGACGTCGCCGATGCCTGGTTCCAAACCTTCCACTCCAAGAAGATCTTTGACGGGAAGCCTATCCACTTAAACATCTTCAACGAACAGCTAAGGCTATTTGAGGCTGCTGGTATAGCACCCCTTCTCACCCAATCCATTCGCATCTATTATGATGCCGTGAGGATGTTCTACTGCAATCTTATCCCAGATTTGGCACACAATACTGTTAAAACTCTGGTAAACGGACGATACTTTTGCCTTATCGCCAAAGAAATTGCTGACATTCTCGGAGTTCCCAATTGTGGTGATGTACTTCCTACTCTTGCTACCCTAACTCCTACCCATGATCTCTCTTTCGATACTTTTTGTCATATTATTTGCAAATGTCCTAATCCTCCCCTACTACCCACTCTTTCCAAATAACTTGACCATTTTTACTATGACCTACATCGCATCGTATGTCACACTGTCATTCCTAAGTCTGGAAATTATGATGCTATCACCTCTGATGCACTTGTGTGCATGTATCATCTGTTTACTCGTGAATCGTGGTCCCTTCCAAAAACTATCTTGAACTCCTTTATGGTTGTCCACTCTTCTTCCAAGAAATCCCTACATTTTGCCATGTTTATTACCCTCATTTTAGAAGCAAAAGACATGGATCTTTCTCTTTGCTTTGTTCAGGACCCTCCTACTCACCAAACCAAAGCCCGATCTTTCACTTCTATTTCACCTACCTCTCAACCATCGGGTTCCTAAACTCAAACTCCTGGTGTAGACTCCACTTCCCAAGCACGTTATATGCCTCCCTCCCAATACTACTTTGACATACGGATGGTTCAGGCTGAAGAGAGAATGCAAGCCAATACCTGCGGCCTTGAGAATCTGATCCACAGTGCGCTTCATGACCAATCTTATTTTATTCAATGCACTATTTATGACATGAATGACTATCTTAACCTTAACACTCGTGATCCTGATTTTACAGGCCCTCATTTTATTGATCCTAATACCTATGGATTCATGTTCCCTGACGGCATTGATCCTTTCAGAGTATATCCTCCTCCTCCTCTTGATGGTGATGGTGATGGTGATGGCGACGATGGTGATTGTAACCCTCTCATTTTTAGGATAAGGTTATTTTGATAATTTGCTATAATTTAAATTTGTTTTGTGTATATATATATAATGTGTGACTAATGGGTTATTTATTGAATTTAGACTAGTTAAGTTGAACCACTAATTAGTCATGACTGGATTAGGACCAATAAACCAATTTGGACTCAAGAATATAATATTTCTTCCTAAGAATTATAAGATCATATTCATGAAAGAATGAAAGAGACGTTTAAGTCAAATCAAACCATCATGACACAAACCTAACCCTAACCCTAAGGAAAAGTCTATATAAACCTCTTTATTCATGAATGGCCTCCATTTATTTCCATTTAGTTTATCCCCAAAACTTAAGAGCAAACCCTAAATTTTTTACTCCAAACCTCATCCCTCTCATTCTCATTTTCCAAGGAGGCAAGAAGCTTGTCATTACTAGAGAAAGCTTGAAGATGAGTCCAAGTATTGAGGATCGTGTCCGCTTTGTCTTCTTCTTGTACAAATTTGGAGTTCTTCAAGGAGGTCACTCAAAACCTAGATAATTCTCTATTTTCTACTCTATTTATGATTAAGAACACCCATTGGACCTATATAAATCCTCTTATAGGTGGACTTGACTCTATTTGGCTAGATATAGGTGTTAGGATCCCTCATTTTTCTAGATCAATGATTTTTTTTCTTGTAGAATGTTGATTTGTGCCTCAAATTTTGGGAGAAATATGAGTTTATACCCCCAAGTATTTGATGAAATGCCTACTGTGTTATTCTCTAATATTTTGTATTATATTTGGTATATTAGAATGTATTTCATGTATTTTGAGTTGTGGTATCACATGGAATGGATATTAGAGGACGTATCATGAGTATCATAGGTTTGAGCTCAAGGTGTTTGATATATTGCCATGCTATGCATATTGTTTATATATTTGTGTTGAGAGTGATGTGTCTAACAGTTAAGGTATTCTCAGTCGGTTAGTGTCTGCACAGTGCTACAGGTTTGTGTGCTTAAGTCTTCAGTTGGTGCTCGGGCAGTGGGAACTTGGACAACAAGTTGAGATAAGAGTTCTAGTTTAGTATAAGGCTCGAGTTTTTGCAGTTTTGATGAGCCTGCAACTACTGCTATAGCAGAAACTAACATAATAGTTAAAACTTTAGTGCAAATGCATTAGGAAGAGAGTGGAATTTGTGTAGTATATGTGCATAGATGTGAGTCTTGTATAGTGTCTTAAGGGGTAGCAGTTTTGGGATATGAGTGTCAGGTGAGAAAGTATGTGAGAGGGTGTTCCTATGTGTCTAGTGAGTGATGGAAAACCTGGACTGAAGGGAGTTGTTGTGTTCAAATTGAATACTTGGGAAGAGCAACAGTTACCAAAGCGTATCAGTAAAACATGTGGGGGAGAGCTTGGTACCAAAGGAAGGATTGAGGGTGTGGGCTCGAGATACTGTAAAAGAGTGCATATGGGGGGATCGAGGTAACAGTTAAAGGAGATAAGCAATAGCAGTAGTTGTTTGTAATAGCAGCAATGTGCAATGGAGCAGTGAGGCTCGGGTATTAGATGAGTTAGGAAGGGGTCGGGTTATTACAACTGGGAGTAGCAGTGGTGTGTGGACTGTATGTATCCTGATACACTGGATTCAAGTAATTGATTATGTGTTTATTGCAATAGTGTGTGTCTATGTGTGTGACTATGTTCGTAGGTGCATGTTTGTAAGTGTAGAGGAGTATACCGTACTAGGAGGGGGGAGAGATTGAGTATATGTAAGCCTGTGTTGGAGCTTGAGTGTAATGGTGGGCAGTGTAAGTGTTTGTAGGCTGTACAGAGGTGTATTAGTGTGTGTGGGTTGATACCTTCCAGATTATCCATTTGTTTGATTATCAATAGAGTATTGAGTCTTTTAGCATCCATGTTAAGGTATCAGTGTAATGATTCAAGTATGCATTAGGTAGGTTGGCAGTCCAGTGGGGGTACAAGAGTATCAAGGGTTATGAGTTAGTGTGAGTGTGAGGGGTTATGGGTTGTGCACCAGTGCAAGTGTTCAGTTTAGTGTGTATCTTGTAATGTGTCACAGGGGCATTTCAGTGTAATGGTTGTGTGCACTTGGTGTACAAGTGAGTGTGGGAGATTGGTTGATTTGTGTTATATCTCAGTGTATTATATCAGAACTGAGTATCAGTTGAGGATGGTTGTTTTGCTACAATAATGAGGTAGTGAGTATGTAAGAAGGTTGATACTAAGGTGTATCAGTTATAAGGGGAAGAATGGGAGCTGTGCATAATTATTGTTGCAGGTTGGTTCTGCGGGTAGGTGGTAATCTGAGCTCGAGTTATTGATGAGATAGAGTATGAGACAAGCAATAGAGTTAAGGGAAGGGTATCAGGTATGGGGTGATAACAGAGTAGTAAATACAAGGGTATGGTATTGGGAGAATGAGGTATCACTAGGTTTTGGAGTTTGTCTAAGGACTTAGTGCTAATCTAGAAATGTTAAGTAATATGTATGAGTAGGCAATTGTTATATTAATGTGATATTAATATCCTATATCTAGTATTGATACCTAGTGTCCACATGTGTGATGATTTAAAACTTAGAAGTTGACCTAGCTATAATTGGTATTAACTAGTATCCCCTCATAGGTTAGTTATAAGACCAGTTAGAGCCCAAAACTAGGAGTTTGACTAGTATTGATCTAGAAACCTAGGTTTGACCTAGTATTGACTAGTGTCGACTAGTTTGACTCTAAAAAGTCAACTCAATAAGTCGTTTGAACCTAGAATTAAGGTGTGGACCTAGTTGACCTAGTTTAACTAGACTTGACATAGAAATATGGTTTTAACCTATTTTAGACTTATTTATGATTCAGAAACACCTTTTAACTTAGAATTTCATATATAGGTCAGTGCGACACCAGTTCGGACACAGTTTGACATTTATTGCTCTGGACCATAGGCGAGTACATTCTCTAATAGTTTCTATTATTTGATAACTTCTATAATTCTGGTTTATAGTATTATTTTACCTGATTCATCGACACTTTGGATACATTGATTGGTATTATCTGGATTCATTCTCTTGCGACACGTGCATCATACTTGTCTGGTCTCTACTTTAGGACTCATTAATGGCATCACATCATGACTCACTTACTGGAATCACTTATTTTATCTGGCTTGCCTCGTACTTGATTTACATGTCAGGACTTGGATTTATTTTTGCTAGTTGGGGCAGGAAAATACTCGAGTAGACATGTAAATATTCTCAAAATCTGGAATCACCCCTTTTGGTCTAATTAGGAATGATAGCAGTCGCACACTAAGTGTGCGATGAGCCATATTACCCCTAGTCGTTTACATATCAAAAGCGGTATTTCAAAACACACTAGTATAATTACATTATTGCTGGTTTCACATTATATACTTGCGGGACACACCATATCTATCTTAGATTAGTTCTCATATATTACAGTCTTTATTTACCATACTTTCTTGATTTATCATGATTACCTTTCTTTCTTCTTAAATTAACTGTGACTGTATTTTATTCCATGATTTATTTCTTTTCCTTGCTCATCATGTATTACTTACTATAACTGTTGTATAGTTTTTGTTAATTAATTGGAACTGCTATTGGGTTGTACTTCACTCCAATCCTGACTGGATATATTTTTCAGACGAATGTGTCATACATATTATGGATCACAGGAGATAGATGGTGCAGACTTGGACCCAGTAGCTCAGGAGTGATTGCCGGGAGGCCTAGCCGGAATCACTAGTTAGCCTAATTAGTTTCATTAGCATATTGGTACCAGATTTGTTTCTGGCTTATATTTGAGACTTAGATATTTTATTTTATTTATGGTTGTTGTTGTATTATTGGATGTTGTTGATGTTTAGACTTCGTAGTTATGTTATACTTTTTTGATATCTTATCGTTCTTTAGATATGTGATTGAGTATTGTGTTGCCTTAATTATATTGTCCTCCATTTTGGAGTTGGGATATCATTGACATGTTATATATTATTGTGTAAGATTAATAGTTAGTTGACCTAGATAGCGTTCCGTCGATGCTATGACGTAGGCTGGACGTACCCACGTACTCGTGCCAGTGATAGTGATAACGCATAGCTTGTTTTTGCAAGAGGGCAGGTGGTTCTTGATTCAGTTGGTATGATGGTGGTCTAGCTGGTGTTTCCTTTTGGTTGTTTTCTAGTTGTCTTTTATGTTAAGTCTTTTGTGGTCCTACGGAGCCTAGGTGTGGTTTGTTGTCCCAGCAAGAACTATATATGTTTTGGATGTTTTTGTTCAACGGCCTGAGTATCGGCCATTAATATATTATGTTATTTGCCCATGGGGCCTTAGTATTTCCTCTACTATATCTCTTTCACTACTTTATTACACTATTTTTCTATTTGGTGCTCCTCTTATCCATTTTTATTTAAATGACAAAAGGGGAGAAATATATTATTGAGGGGGAGATTCTTAATTATGGGGAAGCCGTTTTCATTAACCCATACTAGTTTGTCAATTATCAAAATAAGGGAGATTGTTGGCATATTGATTTTAATTAATTCATACGTAAACTAATATGTCTATTGTTTTTAGTCCTCTCTTAAATTACAGAAACAAAAATGGACTCCTTGGACTTAGAACAATCTACGCGAACATTTCTCAAATACTCGAATCAGACGCGCAACAAAATATGTCAATAACTTGCAAAAGGAGGGCTAAAGTTCAAGACCAGCCTGCTCAAGTCTCTCCATCATATAGTCTGAAAAATATCTTAGGAAACATGTGAAACATTCATGATTGTTGGCAAATTCTGAAAGCTAGGTTAGATATATGTTATAACAATCTTTAGTACAAAATCGGCATACCAACGGTACACTGGTTCGTATTGCCAGTATACTAGTTTATATATATCTGAGCTATCCATCTTTGGAGCGGCATACCGACGACACACTAGTTGTACCGTTGGTATACTGATCTTTTATATATTTTTGCTCTCTGTCATTGGACCGGCATACCGACGGCACACTGGTTCGTACCATCGGTATACTAATATTTTATATATTTTTGCTCTCTATCGTTGGAGCGGCATACCGACGGCACACAGGCTCGTACCTTCGGTATACCAATATTTTATATATTTTTGCTCTCTATCATTGTAGCGGCATATCGACGACACACTTGTTCGTACCGTCAGTATACCGATGTTTTATATATTTTTGCTCTCTTTTGTTGGATCGGCATACCGACGACACACTGGTTCGTACCGTCGGTATACTGATATTTTATATATTTTTTCTCTCTGTCATTGGAGCGGCATATCGACGGCACACTGGTTCATACCGTCGTTATACCGATATTTTATATTTTTTGTTCTTTGTCGTTGAAGCGGCATACCGACGGTATACTATATCGTATCGACGGTGTACCGATTATAAAATCTTTTGAATTCTTCAAAATCCCAATGGTTAGATTTGTTGCATTTATTGCACCCAATAGATAGATTTATAGCCGTTACTGTAGAGTAAACGGTATATCGACGATATACTACAGTATACCGACGATATACCGTTGGCTGACAGTTTTGTGCATTAAAAGTCTTTTGCCTTTTAGTTTTGTATTTAAGGACTTTAAATCTCTTCATTCAAAACTATCCTTTTGAGCTTTAATTTTTCTCAACCGCCAAAAGCCTTTGCTCTTTAACTCTACCAAGCTTTTAATTTGACATATACCAAAAAGTTTAAGAGTTATCCAAGAGTTATAGCTTTGATCTTTCACTTATTTTAGAAGATCAAAACCCCTTTCTCGTGTGAAAGAAGTTCGCAAGCCTTCGGATCAAAACTCGTGTGTAAGAAGTTATCGAGTCTTCGAATCAAAGCTGGTGACGTACTATTTGGTTAAATAGTGGATTCAAGCCGGAAAGGAGTTTTCGGGACTGGAGGGCCTTCGAGGAAGGATACCAGGATATATCGCGTATTTAATTTCTCGTTTCCTTCTTTTTATTACGTATTATTACTGCTAATTGTGCTTATAGTTTTATTACCCTATTCACCCTCCTCTAGGGTTCCTTCATATTCTGGCAGCAGCAAAGGTTCTGGCTGATGAACAAGTTGACTAGGTTCGACTGCAACTTCAAGACCTTGACCGTGACTGGTGGACATCAGTGGAGGTTGGCTTGAGGCATCCTATCTCTTGGGACGATTTCGGGAATCGATTTTGGGCTAAGTAATTTAGATTTGTAGCATAGTATGAGCTCTAACAGAGGTTTATCGGTATCAAGCAGACCGGTGGAAATATGGACGGATATGCAACTGAGTTTTGCAGGCTAAGTAGATTTGCTCCGATAATGGTAGCTACGGAGTCGGATAGGGCGATGAGGTTCCAGCAAGGACTTCATCTGGAAATTCTACAACTGGTAGAGGGGTACGACTACCAGACTTATGAAGAAGTATTGATAGCAGCTTAGAGCACGAGCTTATTATGCAGAGGTTGTTGGCGAGGACGGGAGGCCAGAAGAGATCTCATGCTCAAAGTGAATAAGGAGGAGGAGGAGTACCCCGGATGTCAGCACCATCATCTGGCATTCGTATCCATGATTCAGCACCGTGAAGGGCGATAGTTTCAATAGTGACAATACCAGCTTGGCAGTAGCCGATGCAGCAACAACAACAGCAGCACCAGGAAGCACCGGTAGATTGCACTTACTTTGGCAAGGGAGGCCACACTAGAGATGTATGTAGGGCAGCCAATGGATTGTGTATGAGGTATGGCAGTCTAGACCACCGGATTGTCAATTGTCTGATAATGCAGAGGTCAAGAGGGTCAGTCCAACAGTTACCAGCACTGCCAACACCGGGGGCAGTCCAGCAGAGAGGGCCAGCTATAGCAGTGAGGCCATTAGCTCAGCGCCTATTACCAATACAAGATCCGATGTACCAAAAGGATACAACAACGAGGAGCGCAGTAGGGCCAAGGGCAAGCATTTACTTTGTCTTTGAAAGAAGCTTTGGCATTGGACGACGTGGTGGCAGGTAACATCTCTGTCGCATCTTTTCTTGTTGTAGCATTGTTTGATTTTGGTGTATCTCATTCATTTATATCTACGTAATTTGTGATACGTATTGGATTAGAGTTTGAGGCAATGCCAGAGAGGTTGAATATACTCACTGGTAATGGGCTCATAGGGGTTAGTAAAGTGTGTATAACATTTCCAATTGTAATATGTGGGCATTCATTACCAGCAGGATTGATCGTGTTCCCTATGGGTAACTTTGACGTTATCTTAGGCATGGACTGGCTGAGAGACAGTCGTGCTATGATTGATTTCCATAAAGGTATAATATTATTTAGTATCACAGGTACAGAATATTTTGCCTTTGACAGATATGTAGGAGACCAGCATAAAAAGAGAATCATAGCGGCAGTGATAGTAGAAGAACAGCTTCCTGAGATAGTCAAGGAGTTCCTAGTTGTCTTTCTAGAAGAACTATCAGGGTTATCCCTAATAAGAGATATGAAGTTTTGCATGGAGTTAATTTTTGGAGCAGGACCAATATCTTGTAAAGTTTACCAAATGACACCATCAGAACTAGACAAGCTGTACCAACACGTAGAAGAGTTAAAGGTAAAGAAGTTTATTCAAACCATTGGATCACCTTTGGGAGCGCCAGTGGTTGTAGTGAAGAAGAAGGATGGATCGTCCCGGTTATGATTCGACTACAGACAGCTGAATGCAGTGACAACAAAGAATAAGTACACATTACCAAGAATCGATGATTTGTTTGATCAGTTAAGCAAGGCTTTGGTTTTCTCCAAGATCGACCTCCGATCAGGATACCATCAAGTAAGAGTTCGGGAGCAAGATATACCTAAGACATCATTTAGGTCACGATATGGGCATTAAAAATTCTTCGTTATGTTATTCAGACTGACTAATGCTCCAGTAATATTTATGGATTTGATGAACTGCATCTTCAAGCCATATCTAGATCAGTTTATAGTGGTTTTCATAAACAACATCTAGTCTATTCCAGTAGCAAAGAGGAGCATGAAGAGCATCTTTGAAAGGTCTTACAGATTCTAAGAGAACATCAGTTATACGCAAAGCTCAACAAGTGTGAGTTTTGGTTGGATCACGTATCATTTTTGGGACATCATCTCGGAAGAATGAGTGACAGTAGATCCGAAGAAGGTTAAAGCCATAGAAAATTGGCCAGTTTCTAAGACAATAGCAGAGGTGCGTAGTTTCCTGAGCTTGGCAGGATATTACAGGAGATTTGTGGCAGACTTCGCAAGGGTTTCAGCACCATTGACCCGTTTGATGCGCAAGGAGGCTAAGTTTGTTTGGTCCACAAAATGTCAGACATTCTTTGAAGAGTTGAAGAAGAGACTGATTTTGGCACCGATTCTCATGCTTCCAGTAGGTTCTGGAGGGTTTACCATATATTGTGATGTGTATGGCAAGGGACTCGGGTGTGTATTAATGCAACATGGAAGAGTGATAACTTATGTATCTCGACAGCTTCGAGATCATGAGAAAAACTATCAAACACAACTTGGAGTTGGCGGCAATGGTGTTTGCACTTAAGCTATGGAGATACTACTTATATGGAGTTTAGGTAGAAATATTCACAGATCACAAGAGCCTGAAGTATGTGTTCACCTAGAAGGACTTGAACATGAGGCAGAGATGGTGGCTAGAACTGTTGAAGGACTACGACATGGAGCTTAGGTACCATCCAGGAAAAGCGAGTGTGGTAGCAGATGCTCTTAGTATAAGAGGTAGTGCATATATGTTAATATCGCAGCAACATATCTTGGAAGACCTACAAGAGATGGGTATAGAGGTAGTAATACCACAAGACGTGGAAGTATTGGCCAATTTACAGATTTAGTCTACTTTGGTTAAAAGAATCAAGACGGCTCAAGCAAAGGACCCAAAGATTCAGAAGCTTCGGGCAGAATGTGTCTGGTCTAAGAAAGGAGTTGACGATTCACGAAGATAAAATTCTTAGGTTTGGAAATCGTTTATGTGTACCCAACAGAGATATCCGCCAAGAAGTTATGACCGAGATGCACAGTTTCCAATATTCGATTCATCTAGGAGGCATCAAAATGTATCAAGATATCAAATAATATTTTTGGTAGAACGAAATGAAAAGGGAGATAGCACGATTTATTTTTGGGTGTTTGGTATGTCAGAAAGTGAAGGCCGACCAGCAAAGACCAACAGGATTATTACAACCGCTTCCTATCCCGAACTAAAAGTGAAAACATATTACAATGGACTTTGTGACCAGTTTACCTAGATCCTCGACTAGTTGTGATGCAGTTTGGGTGGTAGTAGATCATCTCACAAAAGTAGCTCATTTTTGTCCTTTTCGAGTAGGACAATCCACAGAGCAGTTGGCATAAATATATATGTGATAGATAGTGAGACAACACGGTGTTCCAGTGAGTATTGTATCAGATCAAGACACACAATTTACTTCATATTTTTGGGAGATCTTGCACTAGAGTTTGGGCACCAAGTTAAGATTCAGTATTTCTTACCATCCTCAAACAGATGGGCAATCAGAGAGAACCATCCAGACACTGGAAGATATGCTACGAGCATGTACCTTAGATTTTGGAGGGTCTTGGGAAGATCACCTTGATCTAGTCGAGTTATCATACAACAATAGTTATCATGCGAGTATTCAGATGGCACCCTTCGAGACATTATATAGGAGAAAGTGCAGGTCACCATTGGCATGGAGTGATATTGGTGAAGAAAGATGTTAGGCCCAAAGATGATTACGCAAACAGTGGAAGTAGTCAAGCAGATCAGAGAGCGACTTTGGGTTGTGCAAGATAGGCATCGGCATTGGGCAGACCAGCATCGTAGGCTTTTAGAGTTCTTTATCGGCGAATACGTGTTCTTACGGATTTTTCCAACTGGTGGAGTCATTATATTTGGGGTTCGTGGGAAGCTTAGTCCGTGATACGTCGGTCTGTTCAATATTCTTGAGTGGATAGGTGATGTTTCTTATCATCTTGCCATTCCGCCTTCACTATTTGAGGTAGACGATGTGTTTCATGTATCTTAGTTGCGTAGGTATGTCCCGAATTTGAGTAATATCCTCGACCATTATGAGCTAGTAGTTGGTACCGACTTGTTTTATGAGGCACAACCCGTATCCATTTTGGATCGAAGGAAGAAAGTGCTCAAGAATCGGACTATTCATCTCGTCCGAGTTGCTTGGGGTCATCACCCTTTGGGAGAGTCGACGTGGGAGAGCGAAGACGATATTCGATCTCGGTATCCGCACCTCTTTGACTCGGAAGGTATATTTATCCTTAAACCTTTGTATCTTGAATCTCGTAATTTGCTCATCCATGCTATGTGATATTACTTTTCTTCATTATATGCTTGATTTGATTGAATGTATAGATGTGCTTGTAGTTAGTGCATTGCTTGTTCTGATTTCTTTAGCTAGCCTTGGGGTTGAATTTTGATGATAATTTTTTTTTAAGGTGGGTAGATATGTCACTCCTTATTCCCGATATACGTATTTGGAACATATATTTTCCTGCTTATGTTCTTTCTTGCTTGCATGGTTAATTATGTTGAATGTCATGGAGACTAGACCCACTCTTTGGAACATTTGGCTCATTGGTTGATTGTTGGGTCGGTTTATCCATGAGAAAACCCATGGTCCAAACTTCAACCCTAGCTATATAATCCAACTATTTTCTCTCTCTTCCCTCATTCTTTATTTTTTCCTCTTTCTTTCATTTATAGGCAAGTACACCTTGCATGACATAAAAAAACTATAGATTTTTATTCTTGCTCTTTTTTGTATTTAGTCTAATATGTGTACATTATGATTCTAAGCACTTTTAATACTTTGAGTTCTCTGTTTTAATGGATAAAATTCAGCATATCTGCTTTTTAGTTAAGGGTTTTTCATGGGTCCCAAAGTTCTTTCTTGGTTTTGATCTATTAAAATATGGTATTTTAGAATAACAGTTTTTGTGGTTGATGGAGCACGCTATTTCTAGCATTTTGGCTTTTGGTTCACTTGAATCAGAGTTGAAATAAAGTTTTTATGGAGAAAATAAATTTTTTGTTTTTGGAGTTTTTTCTGCCATGACTGAACTTGCTGTCTGGAGAAGATGAAGTGCTCATGCGGCAAACACCATATGCGGCAGAGAGTGTTATGCGGCCTAAGCTCTGCCGTATATACCTTCCAGTATGTGTCCATCTTGTTGGATGCATGACTGATTATTACACAAAGTATTCTGGAGCTAAGTGCTTAGAAAAGTTCTAAGTGAAAGAACTCCTTGTGTTTTACTTGCTGAACGAATGAGAAATTCGCTAAGTCCAAGAGACATCCATGCGGCAAACAGAGCATGCGACAAGTAGACTTATGCGGCATTTGCCCTATGCACCTCTTCTCTTTTGACGCATAACTCTGCTTTGTCCCTGCATATTTTTCTATGATTTGGTCTTTTCTCTAACACACTTTATGACTTGTCACATCCATCACTTCAGTCGCTTCACTGACACGCATTTAATGTACGTCACTCGGCACTTGTCCCAAGGAGTGGACTTTGCCTTGACTCTATGCAGCCTGACTCTTATGTGGCCTGGACCCCTATGTGGTACCGACCTCTATGCGGCCTTGACCTATGTGACATTGATCACATGCGTCCCTGGTTCTTATGCGACCCCATATGAATGTTTTATTATTTTGCTTTATTTGGATGTTTTATTAGATTTTTTTGATTTCTATGCGTGTTATAAATGATTGTAAATGCATGAGAACTAAGTGACCATGTGTTGTACCTGACTATATGCTTAACCCGACTATGAGTAGAAATAGACTATGCGGCAAGTGACTATGACTACCTATGTGCCTGACTCAACCCATGTGTTGCTACATGCTAGAACTCATATAATTTACCAATGATTGGTAACTTGACTCGACTATTAGTATCCGTGCTGATACACTTACTACGTGCTATGTGTTGATACGTGCTAATTGTTCCTACATGATCATGTTACATATTTTACACCGAGGTGCACCTACGTGCTATGCGACATGTGATATAATACAATACTTCCAACATGGACATGATAGTTGGTTAATAAGCAAGCATGGCTAGGACTTGTGTTGATTGTTGCATCACGCTGGGGTAAATCCAAATTGAATTGCCAAGTGACAAAGTGGATTCGTATCTAGGGTGCCCGTACAACGGTACGACATGTAAAGGGAATGACATGTGACCACGCCATGTGATTCCAGCTAACCATATGGTTAACTAGGCAACTAAAATATGTAGAGCATTGGGAGGGACGGAATCCCGAGATCGTGCTTAACTAGCCACCCTCAATCATATGGGGAGTGAAGGCTACCCTCCATGGATATTGTTTAAATCCTAATTAGTGGATGACAATATTCGATAATATATTATACTATGTGTTCTATGCGATCTTAGCACGGTGGCATTCCAAGGGACCGATGCATACTACTATGTGCCACGTAGCGATTCATAGCTCGGCTAGCCCCTGCTAGAACATGGCTCAACCTGAGGATTCTTACTATATGTATATTTTTGGGATAATCCAGATTCTACCTAGTAAGCCGTACAAGTGATTGGCCGATTATGTAACTGAACTTGATTGTGCATTGTACCTTCTGTCAAATAGTTTAGGGATATGGACTATCATGGTAAAATGGTCTAACCCTTGTCCTTGTTTGGTTGTAGGGTTAGATTGTTATATCATGATAGACTATGAACTGAAATATATATATATATATATATATATATATATATATATGTGTGTGTGTGTGTGTGTGTGTGTGTGTGTGTGTTTATTCTCCTTGGTTTTGTTTCTTCATTCGTGCTTCCTTTGTGGTACTTGCTATTTGGGGTCTAATCCCACTAGTTTTGCATGCCCAGGTTTAGAGCCAGTACCCGAGGATCAAGCGTACTCTCCCCTGAACAATGATGTGCACCAGGCGGATGGGTGTTGAGGAATACGAGTGGGTTTCTTCTTCCCTGCTCGATATTATACATTTTTCTCTTTTGGGCATTTAGCCACCGATACTTTTTAGCCGTATATTTGAACATTTAGTTTTCTTACATGATTGTAATTAATCAGACTGCAGTTGATTATTGTAAACTCCCTCGACCAAATTTTAGGTCTACTTAGCTTAGATCGAGAGACTAGGGTTAGTTTGAAGCCAATTGGAATTTAAATCATAGTGTTTTAGATTATTGTGCAATACTTGTAACACTTTGTGCACCTTACCGTTGCTTTGATATTTGGAGCGCTACCACTAGCATTTGCTTTCCAATATTTTACACACTTTTTCTAGACATGCCAGCCTACTATTCTGACCCTTGTGTAACTCACAAATACTATATCTTGTACTTTATTTTAGTCGCACAATATTCGTTACAAACGTCCGTTCTTAAATTCAATTAAATCCAACTTTATATCTTGGTCCGTTCCAATCAAAATTGGAGACACAACCTCAACCCGTTTTGTCCAACCCAAATTATGACATTATTCTATTATGAGTCTACTACGTCCATGACCCTTGTGTCCCACCTAATTTTAATCACATATACTTTTAATTAATTTTAGAACACCAATTATATTAATTAAATTAATCCAAAACCCAACTTTGTATAATTTTCTAATTGTTGGACACTTTTATGTAAAAATGCACTGAGGTGCCACATCCCATTGGACCAACACATGAAGAAACCCATTTCTCCTTTATGTGAATTTTTTTTATAATTTTTGGAGTATGTAAACTCAACATCAACCATCATCAAACCATAGTCTTCTATTATTTTGAACCAATGTAATCCTAACCCTCCATTTTGAATCAAACCAAATCCTAGCCCTTTGAAATTCTACATGACAAGCTAAGGCCTTTTTTCAAGGGTTTGACCAAGCCAATATTCTAGGTCAACCCAACTCCTTTATATATATATATATATATATATATATATATATATATATATATATATATATATATATATAAACCTCCTTACTTTTTTTTCCTTTTCTTTTTTTTCTAAACCTAAGCTATCAGCCGACTTCTCCCTTCCCATCTTCATGTTAACCCATCTTCTCCCCTCCTTCAACCTACCGGTGCCACCCCTCGCTGGAGCCATTGACCGTCGGAGCAGACCGGAGTCACCGCCTCGCCATCTCCTCGACAGGATCCTCCCACCGCCAACCGCATGAACCGCTGTACCCGACTGGAACCCGACCAACCCGTCGAACCTCTCCTCCCCATCACACCGCCTGCACTTTGACTCGCCGGAGCCGACATACAGACCCGCCATCCTCTCCAGAAGCACGCCGGAGTCGACCCCCTTCGCCTGAGCCATCCCGCGCTCAACTGAACTCGATCGCCCAGACCAGAGCCGCTGCTGTTCCCACCTCCCATCAACGCCGGAAGCGTTGCCACGACCGCCTGCACAGGCCGCTGAACCCACTGTACCCGACCGGAGCATCCACTGAACTCGCCTGAAGTCGCTGCCAACCCGACCGTGCGCCTAACTAAACGCTGGAGTCGACCGGACCAACCGCTTGACTAAACGCCTGAACGTCCCCTCCTTCTCCTTCGACTCGACAGCAGCATCCTCCCATCCCTCGACTGAATCTCTGAACCTCAACGACTGAACGCTGCCATCGCAGACCCCTTCGACTCGACGACGTGAAAGCACGCTAAACCGCCGTTCATCCCTCGCCGGTCCCGCTGTAACCATCCCCCACCGCCGGATCTCCTCGACAGCAACCTCATCGCCGCTGCCGAGAACCCCGTTCTCCCTCAGCCTCCCTCAACATCTTCTCATCTTCCCCGGACGACTGTCCCTGAGCCGTTCACCACCACCACTCCACGTTCTCCACCCTTCTCGGCCACTCCACCGCCGAGCCACTCCTCTGATAGCCTCGGCGTCATCACCATCACCATCATCATTATCAATCATCACCATCATCATCATCGTCGTCATCGTCGTCATCATCATCATCGTCGTCATCGTCGATCTCGTGCACATGCACAGGTTCGAACATGTTTCCCCTTTCTTTCATATTGTGTATATGTGCATGTGTGAATAGTATAGGATTAGCATATCGTTTCGTGAAGGTTCAGTTTAGTTGATATGATTGCAGACCGTGTCGGTGAAACCAGTGACCCGTATGCGTATACGTGTGTGTGTGTTAATAACAAATTGATATATATATATATATATATATGACCCTAGTATAACTGTGGATATCCCGTATTCATAGTTGACGGTGTGACCCTAAAAATTGTTAGTTGACTACCTTATGTACACTGACGTACTGGCGAGACCTGTATTAGTTGACTGTCTGATTTTGTACAGCATTTGCAGACGTGACACCTGTACAGCTAAACGCACACTTGACCCTGTTAGATGATTATAACCCCCATCGTAGGCCCTGAGTCCAGTGTATTTGTGATTGTGTGTACGTTAGTGTATCGACTGATGCTATATTGTATTATATTATATATATATAGGACCATTGGATCGTCCCACGAGACTTCGGAAGCAGGTTATTGGTACGCGCAGCTTGAGGACCCAGGCAAGTATACCTTGCCTTGTTGTACTGTTTAAATTCAGTTATTATTTTAGTTGCATGTTTATTGTTTTTATATTATATAATTGTGCGCGTCCGAGAAAGACTCGGGTGCAGTCAACGAAGGCGTTGACGTTAGGACTTGTGTCTGACCTAGTATCTAGTGGACCCACCTAAAGTCGTGGAGTTATTAGTATTACTCCCCAGGCCTTGACATATTTCTTACACGTGTTGTGAGTCTCATGTTGGGCACAAACTTGCGTATTCGGTTGGCCACCTGTACGTGTGGGTCGTGCGACGGATAGGGTTTAACTGCTAATAGTGTTGCATGTTAGAAGAAGACTTAGCAGTTATTAGTAGTCCATGAGCATAGACTATTGTAGTACGGTGGTCCATTCCTTGTCCTTATTTTGTTGTAAGGTTGGGCTATTGTTCTAACGATAGGCTATGAGCCAAAGTTACGACGCCGATACTTGTACTCCGTCTTGACGTAGTAGCTAAAACGTGTTGTGTATATGACATGTAAAGAGCATTGGGCGGGGAGGACAACTAGTAGGCGTATGGGACACCCACCTCCTTTATACAGATACCGCATTCTTCGGAGCGATACAGACGTATATATTTATGCAGATACTACGTTCTTTAGAGTGTTGGACGTTACTTGGTGATTTTACAGATACCACACTCTAGAGAACGTTGGACGTTGTTATTTATACAGATACCATGCTCCTCGGAGCTGGACGTTATTATATTGCATAGTGCCCTTGTTATGGGGGCATATGTGGCATATACTAGCCACTCATCACGATTGGTGAATTACGTCAGCATATGTCTAGCCTACACTTTTCATACGCACTAAGTTGTCCTCAAATTGCATTCACTTAGCTGGTTAGTTCACCCTCAAGTTTTTACAATATTTACTTTATGGCATGTATTTTTGTATCTTGTTACGTCCCTCTGAGGACCTGGTTCCCTTTCAGGTTATTTGTGCAGTTGCAGGATGCTTGATCTAGTGGAGTGTGTACATCATTGTAGGTATCTTTATATTTTCAGCTATTTCAGTCATGTATTACTTTCTATTTTGATTCTGCTTTTATAG
Source organism: Iris macrosiphon (assembly GCA_036927795.1). Taxonomy (NCBI): domain Eukaryota; kingdom Viridiplantae; phylum Streptophyta; class Magnoliopsida; order Asparagales; family Iridaceae; genus Iris; species Iris macrosiphon. Next base: position 224,780,176 of record JAYESA010000005.1, on the reverse strand, counting down.
CCTAGTATTTATAGACCTATGTTATTCTTTTGGTCTATTCGAACGAATGTATTATTGGGCTGCAGATCGATGATGCGTATCGTTCTTTCTTGAGATATTTTATCATGGATTGAGATTTAGATTTAGTTGTTGCATGATTAGAAATAGATTATTATTTGGATCACTTGACCATGGACAGCGTAAGTGCGCTTCATCGGGTCCATTAAATTGAAAAGCCCTACAGAGTCGTACCAGCTGGCCATTGCCACGTGTCTGGTCCCATAGATTTTGGGATTGGGGCATGACAATCATGGTCATGTAGTTTTGCTACTCTGCTAGCTTCTTATTTTGTACAACTGGTTTCTAGAATATTTTGATTGGACAATTGGGACGCCTTTCAGCTTTATCATACATGTTCTATGTTTGCTATTCTTGTTTGACTGATTGAGACAATAGATGTTCTGTGTGACCTTAAGTGACTTGCTTGTACTATGCACCCCCTTGTCTAGTTACAACCGTGATCGCCGTACGACATATAGTACCTTGTACGGGGTAGATGGTCATGTCCGTCTCCGTATTCCGATATTGGGGTGTGACACAAGTAAACTAAGGGACCAACGGTTCAAAGCATGCAACTAAGAAAAATTTACAAAAACAACCTAAAAAATACATGAATGGCATAAAGCATGATGTAAGCAATTAAACAATAAGTAAGCTATACACATATAATACGCGTATCTCGGGTACGTATACTAGAACGGTGAGACAAGTCTCACACTGGTAGAGTAAATTGTTACGAGTATTACTTCTTAATTGTAGACATCTTGAAGGTGCACTCCTCTTTTTTTATATCATGGTTTGAGGATTTGAGAGTGTGGATGTTGTAGTGCTATGACGGTGCTCTTTAAAAAAATATGGACTGCCAAAATTTAGTGTGGATGTTGTAGTGCTATGACGGTGCTCTTTAAAAAAATATGGACTGCCAAAATTTTGGCACATCATGGTTTCAAACGGAACTGTTTTGATTCTGGAGCTTCAAAATTCTATTAATGGAGTTCGAAACTTCAAAAATAGTCTCTATGACTACTACAAACTATTAGAAATATTAGATTAAAAATTAGGGATTTAAGTTGACAAAAAGTCATATTTCAACCTACTGTTGGGATGACAAAAACATTTTGGAAAGTGTATTTTGGAGAGAGAAAATTGAAATTTTTTTGTACAACCCCTAATATATTTGGAGTGCCAATAACAATTGGCTTTAAAAGCTGGTGAGTAGGTCTAAAAATCGAACGAATGAGTTCGAACAAAGAGTGTTCGAATTCGGTTCGACTAAACTATCGAACGAGTTTGATTCAAAACGAATTTAAGGTCGAGCTCAAAAATGGTGTTGAAATTGGTTCGATTAGAGACTCGAAAGGATCGATCTCGACTCGATTTAGCCCGCGAGCTCGGATGAACACGAATCGAGTCCGAACCAAAACCGAGCCAAAGCCTTATTAAATCTATTGTATAAACCATCACAATTTCCCTCTCAAGTCTTAAAGAATTTTTTGTTGAATTACTTATGCTCTTTAATATCATAAATTTACCATAAGATAAAGAATAAAAAAGAACAAATTTCTAAGACAAAAATTTAAAAAAGACATAAGATATACCAGGAGAAGTCCAATTACGAGAAACCGAGTCGAGTTCGAGCCCATTCAAGAACAAGACCGTGTCAAACAACCTATGGTCGATCTCGGTTCGAACATCCTTCCGAATAAGAAAAAAAAATGATCGAGCTCGATATCGACCAGCCCACGAGCAGACTTCGAATCGAAATTAAACGTGGACCACGAGCCGAACGCGAGCCATTTGAATCGTTATACTGCCCTAAGGTTAACAAAAAAGCATCCGGACATAGATCGAAGTTTAGCAGACACATCAATCTCTTTTAATTGGTCACAGAAGCTCTCCATCTCCCGCAAAGATCCCACCCATGGCGGTCGTCTCCCCTTCCTCATCCCTTGAAATCCTAGATCCAAAGCCAGACAAATCCGAACCCACCGAAAACCCTAACCCTAACCCTAACCCCAATCCCGAGCCCGAGCCCGTTCCTTCCACCGCCCCATCCCTCCCCCCAGAAAACCCTAACCCCGTCGCCCTTCCTCCCCCGACCTTCGCCCCCTCCTTCCGTCCCCTCGGCATGCCGCCGGCGCCCCACTACTCCGCCGTCCCTAACCCTAACCCTAACCCTAACCCTAACCCCGGCGTCATGTACCAAGGAGGAATCCAGCCGCCGGGCGTCTCAATCATGCCGCCGATGAGGCCCGGGATGATGTACCCTCCCCCGCCCTACGGCCAGGTCCCCAACGGCTACATGGCCGGCCCGCCCGGACTCGGTCCTCCCGGTGGGTTTCCTTTTCGCTGAATATTTGCTCAATTATTTACATTTCTTTCGTATCGGCAATCGTAGTATGATACACGTTGACAAATTGTTAACTTGAATAATGTTGTCGCCTTGGTTGCATGGAATTGTTGTTAATGGCGTGCTTCCCTATAATCAAGCCGCTTGTTTTCTAGATTTTATTTAAATTTTGATTCTTTTCTTCTTTTTTCGCACCGGAAAGTAGAGACATGGAAGTGACAACCGAGTTTCTCCGATCTAATGGTTATCATTTTTGGAGTGTCCGTGCTTCTTTCCTGGTAAGAGTGTTGTATAATGTAAATGTCAAGGCTATCAATTGTTTTGGTGCAACGAATTGTTAATCATTTGACCCCACGTCCACCGATATAGCTTTATCTATCCATTTGCTTTATAGATTTCACAATCCCCTTTTTTGGCTCTTGGTTACAACTTTACAAGGATTCACTGCCTATGCAGTGGATTTCGTTCCAAAATGCACATTTTTGTTTGGTGTTCTGTGTAATGCATTTGGTTTGATATTTACTTTTGAAGTTTAACAAGTATACTGCACTCTGGTTTTCGTTCCATGTTCCGAGTAACAACCAAGCTTGTAAAAGACATTAGGCACTAGTCGGATGGGCACTGGGCACCTGGCGCCTAGTCCGCCTAGTTCTAGGCGGTTAATAAAAAAAATCAAAAATAAACCAAAAAAGTGTCCATAAAACCACAAACACATGCGTAGTCGGACGTCGGAGGGCCTAGGCAGACAATGGGCAGGCACCGGCCGCCTAGCGCCTAGGCACCGCCTAGGCGGCCGTCTAGACCGATTTTTAGAACAATGATACTAACAACCATGTTTTGTCCCAAGAAGGAAAAGTAGAGATTTGGGATTCATTTGTGAAACATGTCAAAAGACTCAAAACCAAACTTTTCGAATGTAGTAGTTATAATTTGTATTTCTCATTTGGCCCACATGGGTATTTTGTATTTGAAATAAGTTACTAGAGGACTATGTTGCATGAGCAGACGAACGTGGCACCATTTTTTGTATACCATAGTGTATTTTCGTCTGTCTTTGTTGTGTTGTCCAATATAGCAACCATACTGTGCTGTGCTTCCCAGCTAGTGGAACAATTATATAAAATTAGAGAATCATTGAAACTATGGTTCAATGAGTTACAGTACTACAGGATCAAATTGATAAGTAGGTGAAAAGTCAAAAGAACGTGGTGTAGAATTGGAGAAGGTTCTTTTTTTTTTTGGGACAAATGATTGTTATTTATTAATATGCTTGCCAGATCATAGTTGCCTAATTCGCCAACTCCTCCTACGTCCCACGAATTGGGACGAACGATCCCGAACGTGATGCGTTCGCGACCCGTTCGTCAAATTTAGCGATCCGGATTTTGATGGCTTTGGTTATGAACTTATGATATTTGGTTTAGTTACAAGAATGTTGTTTATGCTTTCCTTTACTTGGATTTTGATGGCTTTGGTCATGAACTTATGATATTTGGTGTATACTTATATATAATTGTATATGGTACAAAAGACGACCCAGATAAAAACGAACGACCCCAAATAGCGTACCGAATAAGCCTACCCCCCCACCGCACCGCGTACCGACTGAGGTACCGTACCACGTACCCGTACCACGTATCAAAGCGACCCACGATCCTGGTAACATTGTGCCAGATTTTGAGCTCGAATATAGAAACTCAAGTTTCGGTAAGATTTTTAGAAGATATACGAGATCTTTTGTCCAGTTCAGGTTACTTTCTGTGAAATGCAGCACAAATATTTGTTTATCTTGAAAACTGATATCTAGTCCTTTTTTGGTACTATCAATGGACCCTTATAATTCTTTTTACTCTTAATAAGAGTTTTTTTTTTTACTTGGTTAAATTTTTTAACTGATTCCAAAGTAAATTAATCTTTTTATCATTTGTATGCTTATTACTTGTATTTTGTGGCTGAATTCTGTTATTATTTCAAGAACAATGCCAGTTTGTCCTGTTGTTCTGTTGTTATTCTTTTTGGTACAATTTGGCATACTTTAAGAATTAAGATTGCATAGGGAGTGGTAATTTAGTTTTACTTTAGTGGATATGGGAAGGATCATGGTTGTGCCACAGAACATAGAGAGGGTGAAAAGAAAGAAAAAGAAAAAAGAAAGAACAAATATTGGTTTGTATCGATGACGGAATATTTTGTGCTACAGCGTCATCATGTTATGATTCTTGGTGAAAAAGGTCGGCAGGCTTCCTCTTGGGATGTTAAAGATCTCTGCCACTCTATGTTGGTATGGATAAATTCTTTTGCTTATACTGAACTTGTGTATTTGAGCATTATTCTGTTTTAAGTTGTAGGATCTTCATATTTTGGAAATGGTACAGACTTTGATTTGACAACAATCTTTTATAGAATATAGTACGACTTTCCGTACTTAAAATAACGCTTTTACCTCACGTCTTTGTGGATAATTTCTCAACAGTGGACCATGTTTACAATCTATGTTCCTGCAATAATGTCCTGAGGTACAATGTCATTATTTTGATTACATTACGTATTTGATTTCTGTAGTCTTTCTCTCTTGCCTTATTTTTGTTATTAGTCACATGTTTTATGGTAATAAGCCTTTAAAAACTCAATGAAACATCTTTCGTGTTGTTACTCGCGAATGGTCCATTACAATGGTGTGAGCTCATCAAGTTTCGTAAATGTTCAATTTCACCCTATAGTTCCTGGGATAACTTCCGAAGATTGTGTGCAAAGATTGTCTAATAAGGTAAGACCACCTTCATATCTCTTTGCATTATGCAACACATACTATTTTCTACATCCCTTCAGGTTTTCTATTCACCTGGTGGTTGCCTATGCTCAGCATTTTTTTATGATTATGTTGTTTGGTAACATCTATTTTTCTCTCGAGAAACATTTGCACTTTGTTATGTCTACTTTGTGGAATTATTGAAGTTACTATTATAAATATTTTTTGGACCTCCTTGTGACAAGCTGGCTTAGATTTCTTCTATACCTTTGCAGGAATTCCTCGTTATCCAGGACCATACCCAAATATGGTTCGCCCTGGTTTTCCTCCTCGGCCGATGCCTCCAATGGGTGTGATCCCTCAAATTCCTCGGCCGCCTATTCCTGGTGTTCATGGCATTCCTTCTGCCCCTATGGTTAGGCCGGTTGTTCCTATTGTTGCACCAACAGAGAAGCCACAAACCACTGTATATGTTGGCAAGATTTCACCCTCAGCGGATAATGATTTTCTGCTTTCGCTTCTTCGGGTAGGTTTTTACCAGCATTGTATAAAGCATGTGTATAATTGTAATCAACATGTAGATTTCCAAATTGTTCTTGATTAACTCTAGTTTTTCCATCTATATATTGGTTTCTAATTTATCCCTCTGTGAAGCTTTGTGGACCAGTGAAGAGTTGGAAACGTGCGCAAGATCCAACAGATGGAACTCCTAAAGGTTTTGGGTTTTGTGAATTTGAGGCTGCTGAAGGAGTTCTTCGTGCACTGCGCTTGCTAACTAAATTGAGTATTGATGGACAAGAGCTGGTGGTATGTTTTTTAAGCAATACTTTTTCACTTTATTGGCATGGCATAGAAAGTTCCCTATTTTCTTGTTATTGCTGTACACACAAAAAACGACATGATTATTCATTAGAAATATTTTGAATCATGGTATTACCAAGAATCAGTTTTCTAATTTATAAGTAATGATGGTATTGATTTTTCTCATTTATTTCAAAAATCACATAGATTTTTTTTCCCCATGTTCTCACATCTTGTTGTTGATGCATCATTTCTCGACTCTAATTGTTGGAGTAGGGCTAACTTGTGCCTCTCATGCACCATTTACTTTCTTTATGTGCTCTATATTAGTTGTTGATCTAAATATAATGATATTGGACAGCTAAACATTAACCAAGCAACTAGAGAATATCTTGAGCGCTATGTTGAAAAGAAAACTGAAAGAGAGAAGCTTAAAGAAACTGAAAGTAAAGGTGTTGTGAAAGAGAATGAAAGTGCACCTGGTGTCGAAAAACAAGGGCATCCAAAGCCAGATGTCGAGGAAACTAAAAAGGAAGAAGATTCAGGGGATAAGGAAAATCATGATAACCAGAAATTTGGTATTGTTACTGATGAAGATTGTGATGCAGATAGAGATGCTTTGGAGAAGCTCACAAGTATTATAGAGGAGAGAATAAAGAACAGACCTCTGCCTCCTCCCCCACCCGTTCAGACTCCTGCCGACACTTCTGCAAAGTCACATTCTGAGATTCCTTCTAAATCAAGAGATGGGGGTTCAGATGTCGATATCATGAGGAGTGGTGAGTGTTGTTGAATTGAAAACTTACCTGTATTTATAAGTCGTCTACATTCTTTTTACTGTTATCTATCATATTATGATCATTCTGGTTACTGATCTTTTCATGGTTTCTTTTTTCCTCCTTTTTTCCCCGGTGCAGCTGAAGATAAAAATGATGATGAGACTACTAGTGAAGCTAAGGCACCCACTGAACATAACAAGCCCGAAACAAATTCACCTGATAGGAGTAGGAGGCATGACAGGAGGAGCAGAGAGAGAGACCGGGAGCGTGATTTGAAACGGGATAAAGAACGGGAGCTAGAGAGATATGAGCGTGAACGAGAGCGAGAGAGAGTTAGAAGGGAGAGGGAAAGGGATATGAAAATAAAAGAGGGTGAGCGGTTGTATAGAGATCGTGTGAAGGACTGGGAAGATAGAGAGAGGGACAGAGAACGTCACCGTCGTGATGAGAAGGAGAGGGAGAAAGAAAGGCAACGAAAACGGCAGAATGAAATCTTGAAGGATGAAGATGGAAGTGATGATGAAGAGGATGATGGAAGGAATAGGAGGCGCCGGAGTAGTATGCTCGAGGAGAAGAGGAGAAAGAGGCAGCGAGAAAAGGAGGACGACCTGCACGATAGACTAAAGGAAGAGGAGGAAATTGCAGAAGAAAAGAAGAGGGCTATTGAAGAGCAAAAGCAGGAGGATTTGAAACCGCCCCTTATTCAGGTGACTGAAGATAACGAAAATGTTATGATGCAAGAAGACGGGTTAATTGCAGAAGACAAGGAAATGCCTCCAAGTCAACAGGCATATGAGACTATTACCAGTAATGGTGATGATACAGGTAAATCTATCAGCTTATACTACATGAGTTGCTTTTCCCTTGTCCATTTAATAGATAACATAATAATTGTATTCACAGGTGATGTAAGTTACAGAAACAGCAGTGGTGGTGAATTTTCTGAGGGATCGGAGGCAGTACCAGGTGCAAAGCAAAACGAGGCTCCAACTAAGAAGTTGGGGTTCGGTTTAGTAGGTTCAGGGAAACGAACTACTGTTCCATCTGTTTTCCATGAAGAGGAGGATGAGAATGTGGATGATAAGAAGATGAGACCCTTGGTTCCTATAGATTACTCCACTGAGGAATTGCAAGCTGTCCAAACAACTGTCTCTTCTGCACCAGCAAATTTAGTGGCTGCTGCAGAGTTTGTCAAACGTATATCGGGCGTAACACCTAAAGAAGAAAAGCCTGATCTGGCAAGGGAGAGGAATGGGCGGTCTAATGACAGGACTGGTCACAGAGAGCGAGATCGGAAGGATGACGAGAATACTCACTATAGGAATGAAAGCAAAGAAAAGATCCATAATAGGAGTTCAGAAAAGGAAAGAGGAAGAGAAAGAGATCGGGAAAGGGATAAAGACAGGGACAAGGACCGAGAAGATAAGCCAAAAACAGAAAACAGGAAATTATTGGATGCAAAGCAGTTGATTGACATGATTCCGAAGACTAAAGAAGAGCTCTTTGCATATGAGATCAACTGGGCTGTTTATGATAAGGTGAGTTATTGGTTAAAATATATGTATTTCCTAGTTGAATAAGCTGTATATGCATAAAAATTGGTTGTTTTTAAATTCTGTGGAATAATTTATCAGAAGCATCAAGGAAATACATGACTTAACACTTACTGCGAGAACACTGTTATATTGAAAAAAGTATCTGTAGAAAATATCAGAGGGATTTCAAATTTGATACTGAGAAGGAAATTATGTTGTTCACAGTTGAAAGGTCTTAGGTTTACAACAGTTATGAACATAACTAGTTATAAAGCGCTTTCCGGAGGTGTGTCTCAAGCGGCGAGGCCTGGCAGCAGATGTCATCCTGGCCCACTAAAGAAAAAAAGCTAGTTGTATCTATAAATTGTGGTACTGTCTACTTAATACGTTGATTTCTGCAGCACGAGTTACATGAGAGGATGAGGCCATGGATATCAAAGAAGATCACTGAGTTTCTTGGTGAGGAGGAGGCAACTTTGGTGGACTATATTGTATCCAGCACCAAAGAACATGTTCAAGCGTCAAAAATGCTCGAATTGCTCCAGTCTATTTTGGATGACGAGGCAGAAATGTTTGTCCTGAAGATGTGGAGGATGCTAATTTTTGAAATTAAGAAAGTTGAGACAGGCATCTCTGTCAAACCAAGGGCATGACAGGTTTCACTCTTCTTACTTTTTTCTTCTTTGGATCCTGCATCATTGCGGATATTAATCGTAAAGAGAAGTGGTATTTACCAATTTGCTTACAACTCATATACTAGCCATTTTGTAGGGTATGAATACAAACATTCTTATCAGGTTGGCCATAGAAGTGCCCCTTGTCTTGTTGCTTTCACTAGGCAGCCATTATCCGAGTGCTGGAAATTAAAGTCTTGCGGTGTCTGTGAAGGACAGCAGTCTTCAGTCAATTTCTGGTTTTAGTGGATAGTCATTCGGCTAGGTATGCTATTAAGTGTAATTGTCCTGTCATATGTATTGGCTTGTTCTATTGTCATCTTATTGCTTCTGAATAATTGTGTACAATGTAAGCATATACATAACATCTGAATGGTGTTTTAAACATTTTATTTATTAAATCTGGTTCCTGACATGTGAATAATGATCAGATAGATACTCATGCCTCATACAAATTAATTGATATGCACTAAGGATACATGTCAGCTATATTTGTAGTTCTTATGTGAATGTGATGCAATTGGAAGCCGAATCTCACACATTTATGATTGTTCTGTTCAACTGTATCAATAGTGACTTTCAGTCATACATATAGTGCCTATGTGGTGATTCCAACTCTAGGACACTCTACGTCAAAGAAATGTAAAAAAAAAAACAGCAGAATTATATAAATAGTAGTACAAATATTATATTTTTGTTATAACGTGGATTACTAAAGGGTTGGATTTCCATTTTGTATTTTAGTCCCACATTGGTTAGAGATTAGTATTACACCTTCATTGGGTTGTATAAATAAGGCCTTTGCCTCGTACTATATGATTACACGAATAAGAGATCTCTCATATTATCTTCTTTATTCTTCTACGTTTATTCTAACGCGTTATCAGCACGAAGCTCTAACAGGAGAAAATAAGTGAGAGCATCTCAGTGAAGCCGTCATTTGCGGATTCTCCACTTCGGTAATATGTATGGTTATTTATGTTTATTTTTTTATGCACATCTCTTGGCATACCGTTAGGGCAAAAAGAATAATTTTTATTCATTCATCTCACTTCTTTTAGTTAACTTTGATAGCACTCCGATGTTAATCGCATATAGATCTCACGGAGAGAACGCTGGGGTTATTCTTTATTTCTTTTATATATGTTAATACATTCAGATCAAAACTATCAGAGATCTGATGACCATGAATTGTTTGGCCTATATATATAAGACTTCATTGTTCGAAGCATACCATATGTGGTATTTTTGAAAGACTTCTTGAACATAATCATTGTTTGAAACATATCATGAATATCTAGTGTTTGGTATTTACCTACGACTTCTGGAACATCATTGTCCGAAGCATATCATGAACAAGATTTGTTTGGTATAAATAGATTTCTGAAACATCATTGTTTGAAGCATATACCATGAACATGAATTGTTTGGTGATTTACCAACTTCTTATGTTAACTTGTTATTATTGATCTTATATAGCAATATGTCGAGCCTCACAAAACATGATTTCAAGCCTCTAAACTTAGAAGACCAGAACTTTCTCAACTAGAGATTAGATGCTGAATTGCACCTTCAAGCCAAAAGCTTAAGTGTCGCAATTGTGGCTGATAAGCCAATATCTGCATAAGATAGAGCGAAGGCTTTAATTTTTCTAAGACATATTCATGATGATCTCAAGGCTGAGTACTTAACAGTCAAGGATCCCTTGGTGCTATGGAATTCTCTAGCTGAGAGATATGATCACCAGAACATGGTCATACTTCCAGGTGCACTCCATGAATGACTCAATCTATATTTCCAAGATTATAAGACAGTTGCAGCCTATAATTCAGCTATGTTCAGGATTACTTCACAATTAAAGTTATGTGGTGAAGAAGTGACAGAGCATTCCATGCTAGAAAAAACATTCACCACATTTCATGCGACTAATATGACCTTACAACAGACGTAGAAGGAGAGAAATTTTAAGAAGTATTCCGAACTCATTGCTTACTCGTGGCCGAGAAAAACAATGAATTATTAATCAAAAACCACACTAGTAGACCAACTGGGTCTGCACCAATTCCAGCTGAAGTGAATGCGACTAGTGCTCGAAAAGATGTGACCAATACTAGGGGTCGAGGAAATCACAGAAGTAGAGGGCATAAACGCCGTGGAAGCCAAAGAAATGGCTACAATCTGGGTCCAAGGAACGATACACAGTTCAAAAATAAGGGATTTAATCCTCGAAGAAATAATGTTCAAATTTTCAATCCAGCTGTTCTAACTGATATTTGCAAACGTTGTGGAAGAGCTGGTCATTGGATGTGAAACTGTCGCATCTCACAAAAGAAAGTTGACGAGTATGAAGCCTCAAAGGGTGTGAGACTAATCTCATGGAGGGTACAACACACATGGATTTTAATGATTTCTTCCAAGATAAGGATGGAAATACAATTTCGGAAGAGCAGTTCAACGCCATGATAGGAGAAGTCAATGAATAGTTATTGTATGTTTATCTAAGTTTATTTATTTTTTACTTTGAACAAATTGGTCATTATATGATCAATAGTTTAGGTAGTTTACTTTCTTTGAAGCAGTTTCATTTAGATTTAGATCAAGTTGTAATAATTGGTAATATGCCAAGTTTAACCATTTAGTAGCATATTAATATATTATTAATTTTTGTTTTTGAAAGGTATGAACAATGATGATGGCATATGCTTGATAGATAGCACAACAACTTACACTATATTGAAAACTAGAAAGTTTTTCACAACATATGCCTCAAACACTGCCAAGTTGACCCCCATTGCTGGACCCGTGCAGATTATAGAAGGTTATGGTAATGCCTATGTTGTGTTGCCAAATGGAACACACTTAGTCATTCGAAATGCATTATTCTCTAATAGATCTAATAGAAATCTACTCAGCTTTAGAGATATTCGAATGAACGTGTTTCATGTTGAAACCATGAACGATGATAGCAAAGAGTATCTTTGTATCACCTCTAATGTTGGAAGCAATAAGCTCACATTAGAAAAATGCAAGTTAATCTCCTCGGGGCTATATCAAACTAAGGTATTAGAATCTCAACCCATCACTAGGAAAAGGCTAAAGGATCCAAGGAATCTAATCCTTTTGCATGACAGATTGGGTCATCCAGGATCGACTATGTTGAGAAATGTTATCAACAATACCAATGGACATTATTTATTATACCAAAGTCTTTCATTTCCTACTGAACATTTGTGTGTAGCTTGTTCACAAGGTAAACTCATTACAAGACCTTCACTTCTCAAAATAGCTTCTGAATTACCACAATTCCTTCAGAGAATATAAGGTGATAATTTGCGGACCAATTGATCCTGCCAGCGGACCTTTCAGGTATTTTATGGTTCTAATAGATGCTCTTAGTTGATAGTCAAATGTTTTCTTATTCTCATCTAGAAATTTTGCCTTCTCTAAGCTACTTTCTCAGTTTATTAAGCTTAAGATTCATTTTCTCGACCAACATGTTAGAACGATTCGACTTGATAATGTAGCTGAGTTCACTTTCCGTACTTTTGATGATTATTGTGCTTCCGTAGGAATATAAGTTGAACATTATGTCCCTCATGTTCATACCCAAAATGGTTTACTCATGCAATCAAAATTACCTGTTTCAGCTTGGGGACATGCCATATTACATGCTGCTAAATTGATCATTGTTAGGCCAACTGCATATCATGAATTTTCACCATTACAACTTGTGACAGGCCATCAACCTAACATCTCTCATTTACGTAAATTTGGTTGTGCTGTTTATGTTCCTTTTCTCCCTCCTCAGCGCTCTAAAATGGGACCTCAGCACCGTTTAGGAATATATATTGGTTTTGATTCGCCTTCAATCATTAGATATTTGAAACTTTTAACTGGTGATGTTTTTACTACTAGATTAGCAGACTGCCATTTTGATGAGACTAAATTTTCGTCGTTAGGGGGAGATAAGAAAGAAAAGAATGTTCTTACAGAACCATTCGCCACAAATAAACAACATGAATTATCGTAGGATAATCCCACGGTCTCATCTAGATTCTCGTACTAATCAATGTGAAACTGGGGTACGAATGATATTGCATCTACAAGAGATTACAAATCAAATGCCAGATGCATTTACTGATGCAGCTAAAGTGATTAAATCACATGTGCCCGCTGCAAATGTGCCAACTCGAATTGATATCCTCGTAAGGAAAAATAGCAGTGGCTAATGAACTACTGCACGCCAGAAGCGTGGTAGACCTATAGGTTCGAAGGACTTGGTCCCTAGAAAGAGAAAATGTCCAAGTAACGCTCTTAAGGAGGTTACACATAACGCTCAAGAAGAGGTTATGAATGACAGATCCACTCTCTGAAAACCCTGAGGAAGTTATTGTCTTAGAAAAGACAAGCCCAAGAGGAGGCTCATGTACCTGAAAGCAAAGAGATCTCTATGTTTTATACATATACAAGAGAGGTATGGGATCGCAAAGATATAACAATATATGAGATATTCTCATTCTCAGTAGCTACTGAAATATTTAAGGGCATTGATAACACTGAACCACGTAGCATCGATGAATGTCGACAAAGAAAAGATTGGCCAAAATGGAATGATGCTATTCAAGTATAATTGGATTCTCTTAATAAACGTGGAGTGTTCGGACCTATAGTACAAACACTAAAATACGTCAGACCGGTAGTTTACAAGTGGGTGTTTGTAAGAAAGCGAAATGAAAAGAATAAAATCGCTCGATTTAAGGCACGTTTAGTGGCAAAAGGGTTTTCTCAGAGACCTGGGATTGATTACGAAGAGACGTATTCTCCCGTAATGGATGCAACAACGTTCCATTATTTAATAAGTCTGACAGTTGAGAAAAAGCTGGATATGAGACTTGTGGACGTTGTAACAGCCTATCTATATGGTGATTTAGATAGCGATATCTATATGAAAATTTCAGATGGATTTAACCTATCCAGCTCAAAAGCTAAGAAGATGCATTCCATAAAGCTAAGACGTTCATTGTACGTTTGAAACAATCCGGAAGGATATGGTACAACCGTCTTAGTGAATATATGAAAATGGAGGATATGAGAATAATCCTATATGCCCATGTGTCTTCATAAAGAAATCCAAGGTGAGTTTCGCTATAGTTGCAGTATATGTCGATGACATAAACTTGATTGTGACAAGACATGAAATCAATGAGACTGCAAACCATCTGAAAAAGGAGTTCAAGATGGAAGATCTCGGAGACACGAAATATTGTCTTGGATTACAAATTGGGCATTGCACTAATGAAATTTTAGTGCATCAATCCAAATATACAGAAAATATATTGAAACTGTTAAATATGGATAAAGCTCATCCCCTTAGCACTCCAATGGAGGTTCGATCTTTAGATATCAATAAAGATCCATATCGTCCTAAGGACAACAATAAAATGATGCTAGGACCCGAAGTACCGTTCCTTAGTGCCATTGGGGCATTAATGTATCCATCATAATGTACAAGGCAAGACATATCAGTCTCTGTCAATCTGTTGGCTAGATATAGCTCGGCGCCAACTCGCAGATATTGAAATGGCATTAAACATGTGATGAGATATCTTCGTGGAACTACCGACATGGGATTATTTTATACTTGTGGTTTATCTGATATCGCGAATCTAGTTGACTTTGCATATTCAGGTTATTTATCTGATCCCCATAAAGGTCGTTCACAAACTGGATGTGTTTTTTAATAGCAATGCACATATTTCTTGGAGTTCAACAAAACAGACAATGGTTGCTACCTCCTCAAATCACTCAGAAATATTGGCTCTTCATGAAGCAAGTAGAGAATGTATTTGGCTGAGATCGTTGATTCAACACATTTGTAGCTCCTGTTACCTTTCCCTTACCACAGATACTCCAATTATTATTTATGAGGATAATGCAGCATATATTGCACAAATTCACGGTGGTTTCATTAAAGGAGACATGACGAAGCACATCTCACCGAAGTTTTTCTATACTCATGAGCTTCAGAACTTTGATATTGACATCCAACAAGTTCGCTCAAGTGATAATTTTGCAGACTTGTTCACCAAATCGTTGCCAAAGTCAACTTTTCAGAAACTAGTTCGTGGAATTGGAATGCGACGTCTTCATCAGCTGACTGTTCATGATCAACATCATCAAGGGGAGATTGTTTTCAGGGGGAGATACATTTTGTATGGACTATAACGCGTTGTACTCTTTTTTCTTAGTCATGGATTTTTTCCATTGGATTTTTCCTGACAAGGTTTTAATGAGGCAATATTAAGTGTGTCCAACACCTATCTAAGTCATTCTAAATATTATACTCTTTTGTTTCGTACAGGTTGTCCTAATGAATTTTTCTGGCAAAGTTTTAACGAGACAATAGGCTTAGAGATGGTGGTCATCCAAAGGGGGAGTGTTATAACGTGGGTTACTAAAGGGTTGGATTCCCACTTTGTATTTTAGTCCCAAATTGGTTAGAGATTAGTATTACATATTCATTGGGTTGTATAAATAAGGCCTTTGCCTCCCACTATGTGATTACACGAATAAGAGATCTTCTCTCCTATTTTCTCCTTCCTTTTTCTACGTTTATTCTAACAATTTTTATTTAATAATTTGTTCCAAAATCAGCTATTCCAAAAGTTTGGGGTTGCAAGAGAATGTATATTCTTTTCCCTTTCTATATAGTTCCTGTGATGTCACCAATGACATCAATAGCTATCTAGCCGTTGTCTAGTTGTCTATTTTTGTTTTAATCATTTTTTGTATCCTTTATATACTTGGCCTAGAGCCTTCCAAAATGTGTAGAGTTCAAGGAACTTCCTGTTTCTACATAGTTGTGGGACCACAGGTTTTCCTGCTTATATTATCGGGTATTGCTAATGTTACATCAATTTGCTAGAAAGGAGCGTGCCTGAAAGTGGTGGTGTTGTCCATTTTGAATCAAAAGTGTGCATGAAAGTCTTGTAGCATGTCAACACCTCACCCCCCCCCCCCCCCCCCCCCCCCCCCCACCCCCAAACAAAACCATCCCCCCAACCACCACAACACACACACTCACAAAAGAAAAAAAAAACAGTAAAATAAAAATGTACAATGTCAAAGGAAGTTTACATAGTTATGGAATGAAATGTCTTCAACACTTGTGTCTCCTCTCAGATATTCCTGATCTTACATCTCTTGCTGTTGCAGGTGCCCATTGTTGTAAGTATTTAAGTTTGAAGGCATCTCTTAGGTCTGATGTGGCACTTGAATTGTGATTTTACCCTAAGTTGTTTTGAGTAAGGAGATGAATTATAGACATTGGTCTTGTTTAGTGCTCTGTTTTGAATTGAAGGATTATGCCTTGCATGATTGTTTTCAGGGTTGTGACTGCTCAAGCAATCCCTTACCTGTTTAAACATCGACTAGACTTTAGAGTTTCTATATCCATCTTCTTTGCTTACATAGTGTTGATTTCTAGGTTCCTCCAGATACACACTTGTTGGCTCCAGCAGCGAAATGTGATTCTATGCTGAACATATTATAATCTTCATGTTTTCTTTTTGATGAATCTTTTCAGTCTTCACACATAGGAGGGGTGCTGTTTGGTAGTTATGTAATTCTGTTCAGGCCATGTATAGTCTACATGCAACCTTTCTGCTGAATGTTTTGTCTGTCTACACTTCATGGTTAGGTGGTACCCTTAACCTTTTATAGGAACGATAGTCCACCCACTTTAGGAAAAAAGATGGAAGTTTATTTGTATCCTGGCATTCTGCTCCAGACTGTCATTTTATTCAACATTTTAGTTTTTTTTAGATGAGACAGCTTTTTAGGTTTCAGGTCACCAGTCATGATGTGATCTTCCTGTGGTACCTTGCACATCACATTTAGGAAACACCATTTTCTCTGTACCTTGTTGTGCGGTTTCGGAAGATTGGTTTTGATGCGGATGTGCTGGGTTTGTCTGATCCTGAAACTAGTGGTCAGGTAATAAATAATTTTCTATTTTACTTTCATGAATTTGTTGTCTTATAAATTTTTGTTTGCGTGTGTGATATGGACATTATTAGCTTCCAAAACCTAATTTTTCCAAGCATGGCTATTTTAGCCAACTTATTTTTTAAAATTCAAATTACCAGATTATTTATATTAGTTATTGTATTTATATAAACTAATGACCTTTAATGGTATTATCTATATATTCTGCACTGTTGTCTATATAACAGTATGGAAGTGCTACTCTGATATTACTTTAAAAAGGGTGGTAAATAGCAATATTTAATCTCAACGTAGAACATTCACCTCTTGCTCATTTTCTGCGGTTCACTGTTTTATTAACATGTTGGGTGGTGGTTGAGCACAACTGTTGCATCGAGAGATTCATCACATGGTGTTACAAGTTTGAGGTCTATATTTTGTTTGGTTCATGAAGGTTCTACCCAAGAACGGAATAGCACCTATACAAAATCTTGTCACTTTTAGTGAAGATCTTATTTTGGCATCAGGATTATGTCTATTGGAATTTTGACGGATAAGGAATAAACTCGGGATACCTTAGGGCTTGGATTGCTTCTGTATATGGCTGTATGCCACGCTATTCTGGATTTATATAACTCGAGCTGTTGGTACTTCTTCACTCATTCAGTGAATGGACCTTCATTGGTTGCTAGTATAATCATGTCGTTACTTTTGATGTGCTGTGCTTTGCTTGTGATCATAACCTTGTGCTGTATCTCTGATAGTTTTGCATAAAAAACCTGGTGTCTGTGCCCCTTGACTGTGATCTGATCAGCAATTCGAAGTTCAATCTTTTCCTCTTATATGTATAGGCATTTGTTTCTTATGTAGGTTTGGTTGCCTATCTGAATGGTTCTAACAGGAATATTACATCTGAACTTGCATGAGTGCACATAGAAAGCCTTGTGCTTTCTTGAGAAAATAAATGTATTTCGAGTTATGTACTTGAGATTTTGAACAATCACCAGGCTTATTTTCTGCAAGATGAGTACAGTACAAGGACCAGAAGCCACTAGTTATTTGCTGCGTGTTTAATTAGAATTAGTCATTTTGATTGAGGCAGTGGTATGGACTTCTCTTGGCTATATAGTTTGGTTACATGGTGTCAAAGCGTCTGTACATGATCCTAACGATGTGCGCTTCTTTAGCTGGTTGCTGATAAATGATATAAATATGAAACGCATCAGCAAGATTTCCTTATATATGACAGCTAATTTTGCATCTGTGGAAGTCTGGCAGATTCCTGATAACTGGGAACATTGCATCAACCAAGTACTGAAGCAATTGATGTCTAGCCTTCCCAGATCCAAGTATGGGGTTTTATCACTAGAGGTTTGCATACATGAATATGATCAATTGATGCCGTATCTAACTGATACGTGAGGATCATCTTCATTTGGAAGTGATTTTGTTATTGGAAGTGATTAACTTGGCACCAATTCTTGCCTTGTAGGGATCTATTATTTCTTTTGCAGCTTAATACGGTGATGTAACACTTGTGATAGTGTGGGTCAGCGCAACTTGTCACTCATAATACAGATGAAGCAACCTTTTCACCGTCTTAATCGGAAGAAAGAATGAAAGAAATTACAAGCCTTCTCTGGTCGTATCCGACCTTGCCTTGGAAACCTAACCAAGCCAACAGGCTCGGGTAAGGTAAGGTCGGGTCAGGAACCCACGTTTCTACATACTAAGTTAGCAACATTATTCATCCTCTCTACAAAATAACAACTCCCATGATTTCACATACCAGTCGAAAATTCCCATGGCTATATGATACTGTAAGACGAACTCCTTTGCGACAAAAATCTTGACTTACGAACATGATCATGTCTTTTCTGTCCGAATAATATGCAAATAAATGAGTTGATTGACAGAATTTTGAGTTTTTTTTTTTTTCCTTGTTTTTGGGTGGTTAGTATGATTTGAAATTTTTGGTGCGAGCTGCAGCAGAGTAGGAGGGTGGCTTCCCATATAATAGCTATCACCTTCCAAAGAACAACAACAATAAGAGTATCAACAAACACTCCTCCCCTAATTCTAATTCTAGTTCTAGTATTTTTACATAACTATATAGTGCTAGCACTTTAAAGTACATATGTTATTTGTTTTAAATAGCTATATAACACACTTTAAAGTGCTATACTTTAAAATGCATTACCAATGTATAAATTGACTAGTTTGGACACAAATATTATGATGACATCATTTTAAACACAAATTTACTAGTACAAATTAAAAAAAAAAAAAATCATAAGTTCACCCTCAAATAGTTTTATCGACCCAACATAAAACTAATTCATTCTCAAGTTATAAAAAATTATTTAATAATTTAGAAATTAGTTTTTTTGGTACTAGAAGTTATTTAACTTTTAAGCCAAATGTCCATATTTTGTGCCGAAAATTATTTGATAATTTTGAAAAGTTTGAAAGCAGTTTTTATTGTTTTTTCAGAACTAAAGAAAAATAAATTATGTTGTTTGGACATATTTTCTAATAATTAAATTTGTTAAAGGTTACATTTTTTTTTTTCACTTATAAGTTAAGTGATAAATTATAAACTTAATATCTGAGAGGACGTCAATATAATAATGAATATTTTAAATGCAAAACAAACACTTAAGTTGATGACCCCGTTAAGTGCTTAGCACTATATAGTGCAAAAAAAATAAAAATAAAAAAGACAATTTCTAAGGACACAACACTGTGTTGGAGGACATCACAAATTTGTAAAATTGATGGTCATACCCAAAATAAAATGTTAGTAAGTATCACAACTTTAGGTATATATAATTTTTTTTGGCTTCTGCCACTTGCCTTCTTCCCCATTTCCCAATTCTCTCTAAACCAATAAAATAAAAATAAAAATAAACTTGTGGTCCCAAAACTCTAAATCTTAACAAGTCCCTATCATTTCGATGACAACCGGCAAATATCCAACGAATCTTCAGTCATGTATTCTTCAAAGTTCTCTGACCAAGCTTCTCAAGTTTGTAATGAAAATGGCTCACAACAATATAGAAAATATGATGAATAACCAAGTTGATGAAGCAATCGGCTCTTCAAATACATTATATTCTATTTGTGAAGCTCCCGAAGAACCTAAGATTATTTTTTCTCCTTTCAATATTTCAATTTTGTAACAAAAATGTCTGAAAATTGCAACTGGACGACTTGGAACTGCCAAAATGTTCGCAGTCTTAATGTAGAGAGTCTTTCTTAGTACTACTAAAATTTTGGCAGTCCTAACAATAGGAGGGAATGCCAAAATTTGGCAGACCTGAATTACATGTTTAATCTGGAGTTACAGTTAGGATTGGTTTTGAACTTTTTATTTAGGTTGTTTCTTTTGTACTAACACATTTCTTTCTATTTCAAGATGTGGAACATTTTATCAACATGTATGGTCATTTATACTCCTTTTAGTGTCGAATTAGGATGTATTTGTGATGTACATTGTGTTTGACTCCAATAAAAAAGTGCAAAGTTGGTGCCAGCAAGTTGGAAAATAACATAACACAACTATCATCGTTTCAAGATCAATTAATTATCAACTCCAAAAAAAATGGTTAGACCTTGGATGTGAGAGAGGTGGTGTACTGTTCAAGACTCATCATAAAAAAGATTGGTTAAAAGAAACAAAAGAGCGAAAGAAAAACTTTGGGACGAAGAAATGTGGATGTCCATTCAAGTTGTAGGTTGTTAACATCGTCAATAACAAGTGGACAATCATAGTTAAGAATGGAATGTACAATCATCCTATCATCGACACACTTGCGAGTCATGCGTATGCAGGGTTCTTGACACTGAATGAGAGGAAACTAGTTGAGCAATTGCCCAACTACGGAGTTGCACCATGACATGTTCAATCTACCGTCTGATATAAAAATGAGAATAACAAGTCAACATTGAGGACATTTAAAACTCTTGAATGATATCAAATGCTAATAATACGAGATAAAGAATGACAATATAACAAGTTATGAAGTTGCTTGCTGAGCAATACTATGTGGAGTATTATAGGAGAAATATACTTAATCATGAGGTTATTTCCTTTTTTGGGGTTCAACCTAATTGTACCAACTTGACGAGGTCCTTCTGCGATGTAATAGTTATTGATTGTACTTATAAGACCAACAAATTTAAGATGCCAATTTTCTGTATTGTCGACTTTACCTCTACAGGAAAATCATTTTCAGTATCCTTTTGTTTCGTGAAGACTGAGATGATTAGCGATTATACATGGGCATTCAGACAACTTAAGTCACTTTATAATGTAAACAAAGAGCCCTATGTTTTTGTGAATGACCAAGAATATGTCCTAATAAATGCTATATATGTCGTATTTCCTCATATAAATAGATTTTTATGCACTTGGCATATAAATAGGAATATCCAAGCACAATGCAAGAACAAATTTGAGAATGAGAAGAAAAAATTGATGAGGAACACTTTGATTAATTCTACCATATTTGGAAACTTATATGGCAAGTAAGTACCAAAGACAATTATGATACAACATGGTACATATTAAAAGGAAAGTGGGATATGAGCAATTCAACATGCATTTCTTACATGAAAGATACTGGGATAGACTACCATAACGAACATTTCACCGTGGCATGGACGAAGATGGTAAAGTATTATGGCACAATCACCTCCAATTGGGCTGAAGGAAGTCACTCAAAGGAAAAGGGATATATATAGTTATCAGTAAATGGTTTTGTGTTTATTTGGAACTTAATCAATGTAATATTGGATGTGACCGAGAATGAGATTAAGGCATAATTTGAGACCAATCTTTAATATTTTCATGCATGAGCATAAGAGTGAACCACTCTTGGATGCATTAATCCATGCTGCATCTCATAAGGCATTGGGCTTAATGTTTGAGGAGATAAAGATCAAAATTTATAGGTTTTGATGCTGAGGTTTATAGTTGTACGTATGTATCGACATTCACTTGGTCTTCCTTATGTACATGTGTCACGCCATAGTACCGAAATATAGAGAACAAGCGTATGACACAGCCAACTATGCATTACAGTATATGCCAGTATCCCACAATATGATCACGACTATCCATAGACATGGGAGAATATACTACAATACAAGTCTATATGACCTCACAGTACATGCTTGTCCCAATCATCCAAACAAGAAACAAGAATATAAAATATAAAGCAGTAAAACGTTCCCAACTCTGTATCAAAATGATCATGAAGTTAGCTATACAAAATAGAAAGCTAGAATAATATCCAATAATACATGATCATAAAGTCATCTATAGTCTGAATATATATATATATATATGATATATATGATATGAACAATCTCCTATAATATACAGGCAAAACAGGTGCCTAGTGGCTAAACGCCTCAAAGATTCAAAATGAATAAATAAGGGTGGAGAAAAAAAACCCTACTTAAGCCCCTTGATGATCATCCCTTTAGTAAGCACTATCGGGTTGCTATGGTGGAAGATCCTCTAGCTATGTTACTAGATCTGGCCAAACAAAACAAGAAGGATCAATTCCCTAATAATAAGTACCACAAGAAAGCACGAGTGAATGAAACAATACCCAATAAATAGTAGTATATAGGCACCTGTGTCGTAGCTTATATCTATGCCCATCGTTGGGTAGTAATCCAACTCTACACCAAACAAAGATTAGGGTTGAATCACTATACGGAGATAGTCTACATATCTAAGATACTTGTCGTCAATAGATATATCATAAAATAATGATTTATAGAGCGACCAATCAATTCCTACGGCTTGTTATATTAGTATCTGGGTTATTCTAAGAATGTAACATAAGGATTCGTTAATCGTGCGATGCTGAAGCGTGACTGGACGAACCATAAAATTATGTAAATCAGTAACAATCCGTGGTTCTACCTTTTGAGAGGTCATCGAGTTGGTCAATCTAAGTAACAGTCCCATCACTCATATAGGGTAGATAATGGGTCGATGAGGAATAATACGAGATATTAGATTGCACCTATATGAATAATATACTATAGTATCCGGTGGCTGGCTAGCAAGATACACGATATCAGATTCCTTTTCCTCATATTGTTCTACGTATTTTAAGTTACTTAATTAACCATACTAATTATGTGAAACCCATGTCGTAGACACACGACTATCCATCCTAGATGTTGTACTGTCATATGGGTACGTTGGGTGAGAATCTACGTTGGTTCCTGAGGGTTCAAACCTAAATTTATTTGACCGTAATGCAACAATCAATCCATAATTCCTATTCCTAATACATGCTAGGACCACTGACCAAATATAGGAGTGTCCGAATAGAAAATAAAACATCACTAGAACATAATATAGCAACTCAATGTACAAAGATCAGTCAATAGCACTGTAATGTACAATAAACAATAGTACCTTAGTGCGATAACATGTCTAATACCCTAAAGGGTAAGCTGGTAGTAATAATACGGATACAATGTAGCTAGGTCAGGAACACAGACAATCAGTCAGTCAATCAATCACATGTACAATATTAGTAATTCCTCGATCTACTGTATATATCGTTTATCAAGTCAGTAATACGACCACTATATACTATGCTACCCAACAATAATATTCTAGGGTCTACAGGTTTATATACAATACATCAATTAATTTCTCAGTTTAGACTATCAATAAACCCTACACACGCTATAGCTGGAAGACGGGTTTAGGAATAATGGGTAGGCACTAGGATACTATCTTGAGGAAGGCTAAGTTCCCACATGATGAGATAACACACAACTAGGATACATTCCTGAAGAATCAACAGTGCAACAAAATATTGATATAGTATATTATTCTGCCTTGCAGAACAGTACACTGGGCTTGTTGGAAAAATTAAATGTCACACAATATACTATTCTACCTTACAAAATAGGACAATGAACTTGCTAGAAAATTAGAAAACCCACACAGTATACTGACAATATTCTGTACAGTATACTGACAATATTTTGTCAGTATACTATCTGCATTAATACTGTGCAAATAATAGCTGTGGTTAGGGTTTCATGGGTATCAAACTATATCAAATTGATATCTAATAATGTCTAATAGTTAGGGGCAAATAGTATATATTTCATGTACCATTCTAAGGCCAATGTGGGGGTAAGAAGCTATGTATCAAACCGAAAACCCTAATACAAACTAGTATCATATGATCTATCACCCCAATATGATTCTATCACCAACCCATGTAAAAACCAAAGCACATTATATGAAAAATATGACAATAAATACTAGAACAAAATTTATTTAGATAAAACTAAGCAATGTGAATCAAAACAACACAAAATCATAATTTCAATCACTTGGCAAGATGTACTTACCTTGAATCAAAAGAACCAAACCTAGATTCTACTCCTCCTTCTAGGGGTTAGATACCACCCTCTTGATCTAAAGATCAAGTCACTAGTCTCCTTAGTTAAACTCAAAATTAGAAGAAAAAAATAAAGAATGAAGAAGGGAGAAGGAGAGTGAAAAAAGAAGAAGAGAGTGAAACAAAGAGGTGTGAGACCCGTCTCACCATTTTCGTATTCGTATCCAGTACACATGTACCATTGCTGTATGTTTGCTGTATATTTGCTGTATATTTCTTTATGTGCATTTTTCTTGGATTTTTTAGACTTCTTTTATGCAATTTTCAATTTTTGGCCAGTGACTCACCCCATATATATATATATATATATATATATATATATATATATATATAGCCCTCTCTTTCTTTCTTTTACTTATTCTTTCACTTTCTTCTCTTTTCATTTCTTTCTTCCCTCTCCTCTCCCTTGGCCATGAGAAGCCCCACCCCAAGATCCGACGAGACTCCCCCTTGGTAGTTATGGTAGGTAGTGATAGTGGTGAGGGTTTAGGCAAGTACATCTTGCCAATGAGGAAGAACTTGCCTATTTTTCGTTTCTCATGATTTCTTGAAATTTATTTGCTTATAATGTGTTCCATAACCTTCTCAACTTGCTTAATACTTAGCATTTTTGGTTTTGATGGCTTGAATGGAGTATATCTACATTTCTATGTTAGGATTTTCATAGATTTCTTGAGTTTTTATTGGTTTTGATCTACTAAAACTAGTTATTTTAAAAAACTAGCAGTTCCATGTGATAGAACATTAAATTTTGTATGATTTTGACTTTTTAATCGCTTAATTTGGAGTTAAATTGAAAATTTTGTGGCCAAAACAAGTTTTAGAGCTTTGTTCTCGGACCTGTTTAGCAGGGACGATGAACAGTGCCGCATGCATTGCGCCGTGCACAGAAATTTGGCCGCGCACAGTGCGCCGTGCATGGATTTCTTGCCGCCGTATGTGCCACGCGTATCACTCTCTTGCCGCGAGCAATGCACCGCGTATGGAATTCCTGCCGCGTGTAGTGCACCGCACAGGGATTTCTTGCCGCCACATGGGCCGCACACATCACTTCCTTGTCGCGTGCATTGATGCACTGAGTGCATCACTTTCTTGTAGCACAGCAGTGCGCCGTTCATGGAATTCTGGTCGCGCGCAGTGCGTCGCGCACATATTGACCCGAATGACCCATTTTTCCTTTTTAGCTTTTTTTAGTTAGAATCTTCTAAAACTCGAAACATGAAAGTTGTAGATCTTTTTCTTGCCTTTCCAAATATTTTTGTATCACCTCATTTGGAGTTCGGATGCGAAAGTTATGCCCAGTTTGCTAAAATATATCAAAAATCCAGTTTTGTGCAATTTGACATGTTTGATTATTTTGTCCATTGTTGCTATATTCTTCAATTATTTTTTGCTTTCTTAACTTAAACTTTGGGATTTAAATGAAATGCAAGTTTTTCTTAAATGCTTTAACCTGACTGAGATACCTACAAGAATATGGATACCTGAGCAAAGACTATGATTATACTGAAATTGTGAACTCCCGGAACCTGACGTGTATTGATACTCCCGATAGTGGCTCAACGAAGCGCACTCCTAACATGCTAGATTTTTTGGAATGAAATTACTTGAACTGTTAAGATAACTTCTCGTGGTTGATTGCTTGTCCCTGTCGTGAATGTACTTGTCAAGCTCCTGTCCAGTCTTGCATCATGTCTAAGGCAAAATTCTTGAGCATCACGGTCAGGAATTCTTGATAACTTGTCCAGGCTAATAACTAGAATAATACTCTAGAAAACATCTAGAGAGATTTTCTGGTTACATGCAATCCCGGTATCCCAGCGACACGTGATGGATTTGGATCTCTCCGTCAGTAGGGGCACACTTCCATCACGTCATCGAGTGTTGCACTACCAGAAAAATAATTATACCTGATTTAATTCTATGCTAAGTATCCTTACGCCTAGATAACCCGGATAGTCTGCAGGGCACGTGGCTGTATGAAATCTCAACTTGCATGTGCTAGTAATTAGGGATGTAATAACCCTAGTTAGCTAATGGTAGTAAGCCGTATGACATGATTGGCCGTGATTGCTTGATTTTTAGTCTAGTCCTGTCCTGATTTATCTAGTAACTGATCCGGAACTGTAACTTGAGCACTGTTACTTGAATAATGATTCCCGAATACTTCTCCAGAACTAGTTTTAACTGCAAGATTATACTTGTTGTACTTAATTACTATTTTTTATGCCATTTCTTATTGATTTATCTTCATGTTGATTTTAGTTCCTAAGTTGGCTCCCTTATGGTACTTTGCTATTTTGGGGTCTGACCCCACTGGTTTTATATGGCCATATTTTGGAGCAATACCGCAGGATCTCCCGTACTTTTTTCCTCAAGATGGTGAACACGAGGAGCACCAGAGGACATGAGTGGGTTTCTCTTTCATCGCCTACTTAATCTTGTATAATTATTCTTTTGAGGCATTTAGCCACCGAGCACGTATTTAGTTCGTATTTTGGAACCTTGATACTGTAGCTTGCGGGCCTAAATGTAAAGCTTATTCTAGACTATTGCTAGAGCTGATCATGTAATATTGTACTCTGCTAGTTCTTTATTTTGATAACTAGCTTCATAATCATCTGTGTATGTATAGTTTGTGATGCCTTACTATTATATGTTTGGTGATCATATATCTTGTAACTTGTTGCTTTCTTGATATTGAGACACCTAGGATTCTTCGCTCATGAATGCACTGTTGGATTGTAGAGTAAATTCCCACATGTCTAGACAGCCGTGACCGTATCTCGGGGTATAGAGTACTCTTGTGTACGTAGTTGGCTTTGTCTGCCCCTGCTCTCCAGTGTTCTGGTTCTGGGTCATGACACGGTTTAAGTGGTGGCCCATGCTTTTTGGATAAACAAAAGATGAGGTTTGAACGAAATCTTTTTGCTTACAAACGAGAAAAGAGAAAAGTACAATTAATCCTATACGAGGATATTAAGTACAATAAAATAATTCTGGGAAGGTATTGCTATGGAAGTCTGATCTGCGGTCGATCACTTTGTTCCTTGGACTACACGATGATGAAGAAGTGCTGTAGAAGAAGAAGCTTCAAACTTTCTCTGAACTGAAGGCAAAAGCCAGCCAAAGGAAAGTTGCAAGTAGGATCGAATTCTCGTTGCCAAAGTTGTCAGCCAAAACTCTGTCTCTTTGTTCTCTTTTCTGATCTCTGATCTCTCCCCCTTTTACCCTATGACCAGGGGTCTCTATTTATAGAGATCAATCAAATAACTGTCTAGTTGGCGTAAAAGCCAAATAACTGTCTTGTTGGCGTAAAAGGCTAAACCGTGAAAAAGATTGCATCTTTTACGCTGCAGTTATGACAATTGCTACCCACGTTCCAATAATCTTCTGAATCTGTGTATGACACGTGTCCCTTTGTAAGGTAACGCATATAACTGCTTCTCGAAGATCGTGGCATGCAAGCCACGTAGGTAACTGCCCCTGCGTAAAATGGTTGGCGTAAAAGCCAAATAACTGTCTTGTTGGCGTAAAAGGCCAAACTGTGAAGAAGATTGCCTTCTTTACGCTACAATTTTGACAACTGCTACCCACGTTCAAATAATCTTCTGAATCTGCGTATGACACGTGTCCTTTTATAAGGTAACGCGTATAACTGCTTCTCGAAGATCATGGCATGCAAGCTACGTAGGTAACTGCCCCCTGCGTAAAACTTGATAATTTCATAAATAATAGATAACCATCGTAAAATAGCCAATTATCCTTCACGACTGAGGTCTTGAGCATATTTTGGACAAAATAGTCTTATCAACGTACCTTTGCAAATATAGCCGAGTTGACGTATTTCGAGGAGATAGCATACGGCGTACTCCTATAGTTGAAAATAGCCTGGTTGGCGTAAAATGCAAGGATGGTTATGTGAGCGTATTAGCCACAGTTTTAGCTTTTCCAGTCATGACAAAATTTTAAAAATAGAAGAAAATCTCGTGCATTAAATGCAGAGATATGCCTCCATCTCGTGCATTAAATGCAGAGATATACCTCGAGCTCTGTACAAGAAACAGCTTTTGACGTGACGTCTGATTTTGTTTTACCTTGAGCGTAAAAACTCATTTCTGTCAATGTAGAATAGGTAGCATATTCTTTGAATGCGTAAAAATGACTTGTATCAAGAATATGTCACTAAATAACAACCTGGGTCTCTGTGCAAAATCATCATCACAGCCGTCCTCTCGATCATCGTGCAGTACTTTTATCAGATGTCAGGTTCACTGATTTGTCTGACAAATTCATCCGAGGAATACGAAGAGTTTCTCGTACAACTTTACACTGCATTAAAAACAACATATTTTAAACTTTACGCAGGAAGGTATAACAACCTTTTACGCAGAACAGCCTTGAAGCACTGCTTTACGCGGACAGCTCTGAAGCTCTACTTTACGCCAAACAGCCTTGAAGCTTTATTTTACGCGGACAGCTCTAAAGTTTTATTTTATGCCAAACAGCTTTGAAGCTCTGTTTTACGCGGAGAGGGACTTCATGTATTTGGGGGTTTTGACTGTATAATACGCGTACAATTTCCCAGCATATTTCATGCTTCTACAAGACCCCCTTCAAAGTTTTCAAATTTCTCGTAATTTGAAATACTTTGAATGAAGCATGAAATGGTCAACTTTGACCCATTCTTCAAGGCTAATTTTTTGGCGATATTTAAGAAGTCGTTGGAATTCGTATGTTCTCTTCTTCCTATATAAGGGCAAGCAAATAAACTTGTTTTTCTATACTTCCTTCACCATAAAGATGGCTGCTGAGATTCATTGGGCTGAACTGAGAAAGAGCAAGATTATGCTCTTCTAGCATGTAAGAAGCCATAAAAAGAGACGTCTTTGAGCAAATATTCTCTGCAATGATGGACCATGGAGGGATATCATAGCTTCCTTTGCTCGAGGCAATCAGCGATTTTATATGGAAATTCATCAAAAAGAGAGGAAGGGTCGCATTAGACCACACAACTTGCTAGCTATATTTTTCCCAATTATGAAGCTGGATCCTGGGGTGCAGCTTGGCCGTGTCTTCCAGTATTGTGTTGGGTCTGAATCCCAATCACAATTCTAAGCATGGCCGTCGATGACGTATGGGGGGTGGGCTTGAATAAAACAGGCCCAGTTCTGTATCCTCCCGCCATTAATCATTTTCTTGGCACCCGGCGTATAGGAGCTGAAGAAGTGCTGTAGAAGAAGAAATGAAGATCTCCATCAGACGAGAACCTAGCGTAATAGATTCCCATCATATGTAATCGTGATCTTGAATATTAATGAAAAATTCTTTGTAAAAAAATGGATTTCTATCATATGTAATCATGATTAATAAACTTGTCTTCTTTTACGCACTATTGATTTGCCATATTGCTGTGAGGAAGTCTGGTAATACGCAGCTTCAACACGCTTGAGTAATTTTTACGCAGACTCTGATAAATATATATCCAGTCACGTTCCAACTTTTACGCATAAAGGAAGATGCGCAAAAACTCTTTAGCATTAAATTGTCTTAAAAATCCAATTGCCTTGCTGTTTTTGACGAGGAGTCACATAAAATTCTGAACCGTCATTTCTCCTTTATAAATACGAAGAACATCTGTTCAGAACATCATCTTCAAAAATGGCTTCTCGAAAGATTCTCGAGACATGGCAAGTAATATCCGCCGAACAGGCCATCCCTGAACTAGATGTAAAAGATTCTGGCTAAACTTCGAATGAACTATCAATGGCCAAGGAAGAAAAGTCATGTCTAATGAAGACAGACATTTTCAGGGAACTCCTTGGCCCTTCGTCTGATGAAGTCCTCTCGACTAAAGAAGAAGAGAAGTTACTGAATACTCGTTGTCTGTTTGCAAACGCTGATAAAAAGAGCATTTTCTGCGTAAACTCTTGTAACTAGCTTTTTCGAGCGTAAAACTCAAATTATCAAGATATACGTGTATTATGCTAACTGATCTGTCCCGCATAATTTAAGATTTTTGTTTTGTGCGTAAAATCATAGATCTGTAGCATATGAGCGTAAAATCATAGATCCTTGCTCTGCGCGTAAAATTATAGATCCGTAGCATCTGAGCGTAAAATCATAGATTCGTAGCATCTGAGCATAAAATCATAGATCCTTGCTCTGCGCGTAAAATCATAGATCCGTAGCATCTGATTGGTCCTTTACGCAGCATGACTATCTGTCTTCCTTTTCAAATGATCGGCTGACGTGGTCCCAAATCATAACCGACTATGATAAAAAATCAGATTTGGTTAAGGATTCGGAGAGTCATTTGAACTCTATAAATAGGCCTAGGTCATGAGAGAGAAAAACCCTTCGTCTCTTTCTGAAAAATCCTTCGTCTCTTTCTGAAAAACCCTTCTTTTCTGCCATGGCGCAAAAATAGACCTCCACCGCTAAAGGAAAGCAAGCCGCTTCATCATATCGCTCATCTGCTCAAGCATGAGCGACTCCTACTAGGCCAAGCGAGCCTCGTTCTGAACGAAGTGCTCCGCTGTCTAGCTGTGCACCGGGCATCACAGGTAAAACTTCGAGAAATAAAAATCCTTCGCACACGTTATACGTGTATGCGCAAATACGCCCATATTTTAATGTGTCAGCGTAAAACTCTATATTTTACAATCTGGCGTAAAAACTCAGACTGTTAAATTTTGGCGTATACTGCAAACCTTGCGTTTTATGCACTGACAGTAAATTCCAGCGTAAAACTCCATATTTTGCAATCTGGCATAAAAACTCAGACTGTTAAATTTTGGCATATACTGCAAAACTTGTGGTACCTTACGTTTTACGCACTGAAAGTAAATTCCAGCGTAAAACTGACTTATTCTCTTACTTTTTTTGTAGTGGACCTACAGATCCCCCCTCTGGCTAAAGTAATGGGTTATGTTGCTGGAATATTAAATTCTAACTACTTGGAGGACTTATGCCATGTAACTTTTCCTATTTCTGGAAACGAGTATCCTCAAGAAAGGAGAATTCTGATCTCGGCCCAAGGAGAAAGAATGTTGCTAAGTATGATCAGGGGGAACCCTTGACATACATAGATGGAACCGAGTATAAGAAACCAGCTTTCTTATTTGGGGATGTTATTGATAAGCAATCCCAAACAAAGCCCAAGAAGGAAGATTGGGTATTTTCTGTTGAGGGCACTATTATGTATCTGCCAAAGATGTTCAGAGACTACCCTATTTCTGCATTCTTCCATGCCACACATCCCAGAAGGATGGTATGGACTCTGACTCCTGATCTTCATGGCCAGCCAGGAAAGATCTTTTATAAGAAAGGATTAAACCGATGATCCTTTGTAAGTAGTCCCTCAGGTCCTATTATGCCCTTCAGAGGATTACTACAGGCAGCGTCCCTAGTGAAGACTCTTCCTTGATCCAGCCATTTCAGATAGCAACTTTCTGCAATGAATTCATGAGGCAGGGAGGAGTATATCCCAAGGTTAACCCTCGTACCAGTGGATGGCTTAACCCCCACAATCTTCGATGGGCCAATTTAACTGCATGGGCCCTGAAGCACTTTCAAATGGAGCTAGAAAGTATTAACTTATTTGAGGCTGTCAGTGCTACTAATGTTGGACTGCCTATCAACACCAATTTATTCTTAGCTTTGATGGAGCGATATAACTCGTTTACTAGGACTTTCGCCACTCCAATAGGTGAGTTGGGCCTAACACTTCATGAGATGGCAGATATCTCAAAACTACCAATGGGAGACACTCCCTATGAAGAATATGTTCCAACCAATAGAGAGTTGAAGGATATCGACCCTCGGTAGTGGCTGTATACCAAGAACTGATGAGCCACTATCTTGCATGCACCGCTTTTTATAGAGAGCCTTCTGACTTAGCTCATATTAACAAATGGGTATCCTACCTTTTCTTCCATCAGGCTAGAAATGCCAAACAGGACAAGGTTGTAGATAGCAAAGACAAACCTTTGAACCCTCTGAGCATCCTTAATGCCAACACAATAGATGACCTTATTGAAGATGGAGAAGCTTCAGATTGTGTTCTTAATGAAGATATAGGTAGTTATCCTGCAGGGACCAAAGCCTGCAGTTATATGAGGCATTGTCGAAAGCCTCTGTCAAAAGAAGCTCAACTGGCTGGCTTCCTTTCTATTTGGCTACGCCGATGGGTGGTGCCTGGCATTGCGTCTGCAGATCGTATTCATCGCAACACCCTATGGCCCGCAGTGCGTTTGGTATTTGGAGCAAGATTGGACCTACTCCCTGCCATGGTATGCAGGATACAAGCTGGCCTGAGGGCTATTACTGATGGACTGCTGGCCGATACCACTCAGCGCGAAGGGTATCCCAGAGTGGAATTACCATTCTTATATCTGATGGGATGGTTAATCCTTCATAACACCAGAGTGATGTCTTCCGGATCTGCCAGTGGTTCGGACAATAACTTTCTGTTGAATTACAAGAATTTTTCTTGGAATGTGACTAGCGTCATAGATTGTCGACTAACACTGAATTTTGCCCATAGTTGGAAATTTTTCTGCATCGTTTCTCCCGTACATATCAATCAGCAGGGGACTAAACTTCATGATATAGGTCAGGAAAAGTCTATTATTTCTCCTGAAGCATTTTATTGGTTGGTTTGTATTAGACCATCACACCTGCTGTATGGAAGTGAGGATCATTGCTACATGGAACCTTATCTGCCTAGCCGTTTTGCCAGGCAATTTGGATATGAACAGTTGCACGTGGGAAATCCCATCACCAGCTTTAAATTCAAAGGTGGTCTTATTGATGGAGCTAGATGATGACGTTATTTCATCATGGGTTGTACTGGAGCAACCTTTGCTGTACCCGCGACTTCTCTCTCCATGGAATTGCGCATTCTTCATTCATACGAATAGTTTTATGTGTCCATCAATACCTTCCATCATGATTTTGATGTATATAGAAGTTTCAGAATGCCCTCCCATAAATCCACTGGAAGAGAGGAGATACCATCTGTCTCCTCTGATGAAGGTGATAAAACTACTGGTGCAGATGATTATTTATTGATATTACCGAGAGGCGTAATAGCTCCACCAGCAGAGCCTCCCATAATTTCTAATAAACGAAAGGCTTCTACTCAGAAAGAGCCTTTCCCTCGTAAGAAGAAGCAGACTACTAAAGGTCCTAAAAGGACTTCCACCAAGGGGGCCTCTTCCAGGAGTGAACCTATTGTTTCCCTTGTTAGAGAAGATTCTGTGATTCGGGATCCTTCGCTTTTTAAAGAAGGAGCCTCCACAATCTTAGTTGAAAGTGCTAGAGATTCTTTGCCAGCGACTGCTACCGTAATTACATCTACCACCATTACTAGTGATGCTTCTCTATCGCCTTCAAGGCCGAGCTCTCTAATAATTACTATACCTTTACCATCCCTTACAAGACAAATAATGGGACTAGCCCCACCTTTATCTGTGAATATTTCAAGTGAGATTCCACCCGATGAACCTCGAATAGATTTGGGTGATGACTGGGATGACGACCCTCAAGAGTCAGTTGGTGTGCCCTCCTCGCCAGGTATGATAACTTGTTTAGCATCATTAAGAAATTATTTGGCTATACAGGCTGCAGACGCAATATACATACCATCGGCCATGGATAAATATTGTCTTTACGCCTTTTTTTAGGAAAATTTAACATCAAATTGATATTAACTTTCTCTTATCTTATTTTCAAGCGAAGACATTTCTGGGAAAGGCGGAGCTGAAACAACCTCTGCTTTTGTTGCGGATCCAGCTACTGAAATGGCTGTGACCACTGTCGAAGAAGCGTACCTTGAAACCGCAACATTCTCCGATATAATTCTGCCAGCAGCGGTTCAAATAGAATCAGAGGTAGATGAAACAACCACCTCGACTGTGCCTCCTATCATTGGAAATATACCTTCGTCGAGTATGCCAACAACTTTAACTGTTGTTGGTGTCTCTTCTTTTGTTGCGCCATATGTTGAAGCAACGACTGTGGCAACATCTTCTGCAGTCATTTCAGAAAGGAGATTTACTGATATTGCGGCCACTCCCAGCGTCCATTTGAGCTTTGCTATGCTAGTTGAACAATACACTAGCATATTCTACCTCACTTTAAAAGAATTAATATCCATGGTGCTAGAGAAGAACCTAGGATTTGATACTTTGAGGACGTCTTCCAAGCTCCCTATAGCGCAAATTAGAAATTTTAATGACGCTGACAGAGCTAATGCGCTAGAGCAAATGGTTAATGGTTTAGAACAACCATTAACGAATATTTGCAATTATCCCGAGGCAGCATCAATGACTTGGTTCAGGCTGAGTATGACTCGCTAACTGCAAAATTTGCTCAGAGGACAGAAACCTTAAATAAATCCATTCAGGAACAGCAACAAGAGATGGAGAAAGAGCAAGCAGTATTGGTGGAGAGTATTCCTCAGCTAGCTCAGTGCCGTGCCGAATGTGAGGGATATGAAGTGAGGATTCGAGAACTGAAAGCTGAACTTGCTTAAACAAAGGAGAGGCTTCTCAAAGCATCGCTAGTTCGTGATGTATTGGAGGGCCAAGTGAATACAACTCAACAGAACTTGACACATGTGTGTGTCATCCATGCAAGTTTGTTGATTCTCTGTCTGAACTATCTCTCTTGAGCAATGACGAAGCAAGACTGGAACTGGCTCGTACCAAAATTTTAAACTCCAGGAACGAGAGGATGGCTGCTTTAGCACAACAAATCCGTGACTTAACTGCTCCTCCACAATGATGGATTATGTACTTTTTTGCTCCTTATGTAATTTATTATTCTCAGAGATAATGAAGATACCTTTTCTGACTCTGTGGACCCATCACTTATTATTAAAATATAAATGATAGGCTAAGATGAAAGTGATATCAGAGGTAATATGGACATGATATACTTTCTGTAACTGGTTTTGCTGAATATATCTATTCAGAGGTAATATTAACATGATATAATATGATCCAACTAAATTTGTATACAAAACACTATCAGAGATAATATGGACATAATATGTTTTAAAGTTTCAAATTAGTTTAAACATATCTATTCAGAGGTCATATGAACATAATAGAATATGATTCAACTTATCTTTGTAGGTAGTATCATCAGAATGAAATCTTCATCATACTCCATTAAGCAAGGGAGACCAAGCATAATACTTCTTCAGGAATTTGCCATTGATAGGAGCCATTATCAAATCTCTATTAGGCTTGGCTAATCTGTAAGCGCCATTTGAAAATGTTGTTTCAATCACATAAGGGCCCTCCTATTTGGGCTGGAATTTTCCCTTACTTTTATGTGTAATGATCATTGGCCTCTTTACAGCTAAAACTAGCTCACCAACTTTGAACACTCTTTCCTTCACTTTTTGATTAAAAGTTCTGGAGATGCGTGCTTGGTAGAACTCAATGCGCTGTTGAGCTTGAAGGCATTTTTCGTATAACCCTTCCAGTTCTTGAAGTCTTAAACGATCATTATTTTTCTCAGTCAGCTCATAAGCTACTGCTATTCTGAGTGATAGATTTTGAATTTTAATAGGGAGAACTGCTTCACACCCGTAAACTAATAAAAATGGAGTACAACCCGTTGGTGTTCGTACTGTTGTGCGGTATGCCCACAAATATTCCCCCAATTTCTCGTTCCAATCTCTTTTGTTTGAAGAGACAAATTTTTTTAAGAGTTTGATAATGGTTTTGTTGAAGGCTTCCGCCAAACCATTGGCAGCAGGATTATATGCCGTTGAGGCCACATTTTGTATTCGATTCTTATCGCAAAATTGGTGAAACGCTTGACTGATGAATTGAGGCCCATTGTCATGAATTATCCTTTGGGGTGTCCCAAAGCGATAAATTACATGATGCTTGATAAAGCTGATCACATTGGATGTCTTTACCTCAGCAAGAGGAATTGCCTCCGCCCATTTGGAGAAATAATCAGTGATAGCTAATATAAACCGATGTCCTCTAGAAGATGATGGATGAATAGGACCAATGATATCCAAACCCCATGCTTCAAAGGGCCATGATAAAATAGTAAGATGTAAATATTCAGAAAGTTGATGTATGAAATCTGCATGAACTTGACAGGCTTTACATTTTCTTGCATATTCTACGACATCTGCAATCATAGTAGGCCAGTAGTAGCCCATCCTCCTGATACGATCCTGTAACTAAGGACCGGGTTGATGTGCTCCATAGACTCCATCATGAGCTTCTCGAATAACCCACCTTGCATCATCACCAGAAAGATATCGTAACAATAGTCCATCATATGTTCGGCGATATAAACTTGTTGAAGAAGCATCAAAATAGAAATGTAGCGATCGTCTTTTGATAGATGCTGCTTCTTTATGATCCTCTAGTAAGATTCTATATGACATAAAGTCTATGAAGGGACTTCTCCAATCTTTCTTAGGAGGAACCATGTTTATAACATAGCTGCATTCTATGTGAAAATTATTTTTCACACAAAATAAATCTCTGTTAAGAAGAATCACCGAATTCTGCCTTCTTATAGGAATAACTAGATCTGCGGCTAGACTGGCCAGAGCATCAGCTTCCAAATTTTGAGATCGAGGAACATGTTCGAAGAAGAATCCTTTAAAAGATATTTCTATCTCGATTGTTGTTCGGTGATAAGGAATGAGATCTGGATTGCGGACTTCATATATTCCTCTGACCTGATTGACAATCAGCTGAGAATCACCAAAGTCTTCCAAGTATTCAACATCCAATTCTTTAGCAACTTGAAGCCCAATTAATAGAGCATTATACTCTGCCACATTATTAGAGCATGGTTCACTAAGAGAATATGCTCGATAAATAACGAGTTTACCAGGAGTCACCAGAATAATCCCTACCCCTAAACCACGTTTCCCTTGGGACCAGTTCTGGAAGCACCATCAAAGAATAGCTACCATATATCACCTTCCATTGTCAAATTATATTCTGCAACTTCGTCGAGAATGTCTTCGTATAATTTAGAGGTTTCTGGAATTGGATGGGCAGCTAAGAAATCAGCCAAGGCTTGACCTTTCACGGATTTCTGAGGGACGTACACCATATCATATGGTGTCAATAGCATTGCCCAAGTCGCGAGTCGAAAATTAAGAATACTTGGCTTATTCATCAATACCCGAAGTGGATTGATTCTGGATATGATATGAATAGTTTGGCCTGTCACATAATGTCGCATCTTCTGAATGGCAAATATTAGGGCCAAGCATTCTTTTTCTACTGGGTTATACCTGTGTTCTGCTCCGACCATCATCCTGCTTAGATAGTAAATAGCCTGTTCATGACCCTCATTGTTCTTCTGTGCGAGGAGAGCACCTAAATAATGATCCATTGCTCGAACATACAGCAAAAAAGGTCTTCCTATGACA
Organism: Iris macrosiphon; assembly: GCA_036927795.1. Classification (NCBI taxonomy): domain Eukaryota; kingdom Viridiplantae; phylum Streptophyta; class Magnoliopsida; order Asparagales; family Iridaceae; genus Iris; species Iris macrosiphon. The sequence continues at coordinate 224,742,380 of JAYESA010000005.1, read as the reverse complement.
GGAGGCACCAGAACTGGAGGATTAGTAAGATAGCGTTTGATGTCATTAAACGCTTGCTGACAGGTTTTGTCCCTTACAAATGACACACCTTTCTTCATTAGACGAAAAAAGGTTGACATCTTCCAGAGAGATTGGATATCAATCTCCTGATATAAGCTAGACGACCCTGAAATTCCCTAAGTTCTCTGAGATTACGGGGCGGTCGTATTTCTAGGATAGCTTTTACTTTATCAGGGTCAACTTAAATGCCTTTAGCAGTAATGAAAAATCCCAGAAATTTGCTACTGGATACACCAAGAAAGGACTTTATAGGGTTCATTTTGAGTTAATGTTGGCGCATCAAATCAAATATTGTCTTCAAGTCTTGAATGTGATTATCCTTGAGGCGGCTTTTGACAGCAATATCATCTACGTAATATTCCACCATTTTGCGTAAATGCTCATCGAATATGTTACTCATAGCTCGTTGATATGTGGCCCCGGCATTCTTCAATCCAAAAGGTATGACTGTATAGCAATATACTCCTAATGGTGTACGAAAAGCAGTATGCTTCTCATCTTCATGATTCATTTTAATTTGATTATATCCTGAAAATCCGTCCATGAAAGACATGCGCTAAAAACCACACGTATTATCGATCATGACGTTTGTAATGGGAAGAGGGAATTCATCTTTAGGGCATGCCGCATTTAGATCTCGAAAGTCGATGCAAACACGCACTTTTCTATTTTTCTTCATAACTGGGACAACATTAGTGACCCAATCAGGATATTGTTCTTCCCGGATGAACCCAAAGGCTATTAATTTCTTAATTTCAGCTTCAATGGCATCCATCATATCTGGACGGAACCGGCGTTGTTGTTGCTTTACAGGCTTTGAATTAGACAATATATTGAGTTTATGGGTAGCCAGTTTTGGATCAAGACCTGGCATATCCTCATAATTCCAAGCAAAGATATCGATATATTCTTTTATCAGCTGGATCATTTTTTCTCTTTCTTCTTCAGAAAGATTATTACTGATAAATATCGGCTTTGGTGAAAATTTATCCCCAACATTAACTTGGATAACCTTATCTTCAGTGGATGGTTCTTTTTGTTCGAACCGGAGTTCCCATTGTGTATCCATTTGCTGTGCCCAAGATTCATTTTTAAATGGTTCAAATTCTTGTTCCTCTGTTTCCAGGGAATCTATCAACACCATATTTACTGATAATCCCAGTTCAAATTCATCATCTGAATCGGAGGATGACAAATCATCTTGAGAAGAGGAAATAGTTTTATCACTTGACTCAGAGTTGTTTGGAGTTGCAAGAGATGTGGTATACCCTAACCCGAAATGAGTTTATTGACAGTAAGGATCACCATGCAACGGTATTCGTCTGCCTTTTCCATAATTGAGGCCTTGCTTCAACTTTAAATCATACCCCATGTTTTGCATAATCTTTAAAGCCTGTGGGCTATATCTGTGGATTTGCATTTTCCCAACATCAGACTCGTGAGATTCTTCTTGTACAATCGGTCTATTCCGCATTCGACCGAAGACTATTTGATGCTGATCGATGCGAGTAGGTGTAACAATAAAGATAGAATCTTCATGTGGCCCATATGTCATGACGATATTAGATGTTGATGCTACTTCCCACACATATGGATGATAGAAGTATATAGCTTCCAAGAATTTTTGTGCTATGGGTTCTATATCTTTATGAGGAGAAGATCCCTGATTAGAAAATTGGGCGTCAGTATACTGGAAAAGAGAATTTTTATTATCGTCAGAAAATACGTCCCCGATTACATTTACATCAGCTATCTGCTTGTTGCGCTTAAGGTCAATGACCAAAGGTGGAGGTTTCTTGTTCAGATTGATCACTAGAGGATCATTTCCTCCTTCCGATTTTGTTTTGCCCAAGTGAATAGTCATAGGTTCCAAGACTTTTGGACGGGTAATCCGCCCTTTCACTTAGATCGACAAAGGTTGCTCAGCAGATGGTTCTCTTGGCTCCTGGTAGAATTCTTCCTCCATCTTGCCTGACACCTCTTTCATATAGTCTTGAGTGTACAATATGGCATCATAATAGTAGGATTCAACTCCTTTGAACGGATTGAGATAAGCAAATTCTGTTTTCACTGTTCCTTGAGTGTCTACATATTTGAAACATTGATGTAGAGTTGAAGGAACAATATTGTGATCATGGATCCATGGTCTACCCAACAGAATATTGTAAGACACCTCCGAATCAATGACATAGCATATAGCCAATGATCTAAGATCACCAATCTGGATTCTCAGGCGAATCTTCCCTAATGGTTTGCTTTTCCTGGCATTGAAGCCCACAATTATAGTGGTAGTGTAAGGCAATTCACTGGTAGGAATTCTCAGTGGTTTTAGCAGACTATGAGGGATAATACTGATTGACGATCCCGGATCTATGTGAATCTGGTCTACCTCAATGGAGCCGACATATCCTGTATAATAAAGAGGCCAGTCATGTTTGTTATGTTTCAACAATATATCCTCTGGAGTGAAAGTGATGTTAGGGATTACTTCCATCACACTATGGCATTGAGGACATGCCACAGGCTCTTTATCAGGGGACTTGAGCTGAGTCAAGCATATATCTGCTTGCATTAATGCTTCACTCAAGGCTTGACGAGTGTCTTTGGATAAACGAAGCAGCTCAAAAATGGACAATCTGGCTGGAGTATTAGCCAACTGAGCCAAAATATCGAAGTTATATGGTTTCTCTAAACCTTTGTTTTGAATGTTCTTCAGAGGTTTATCGAAACAAACTTCTTTTTGTTTTCCTTTGTCCACAGAAGTTGATTTGGAAGGACCTGCCTCTGGTATTACAGTTTCAGACTCTGGAGGTTTGGTAGCTGAAGTGTCTGCCGTTGCTTTTTCCTGATTCCCTCCATATTCTTTGAGGTAGGCTTTTCCCGACCGTGTTCCGGTTGCTAAAGCTTCTTTTTCCGATGCCGAGGATATTCCAACCATATGGCATAGTTTATATCTAGAATTCTTCTTAGACTTAGCTTGAGCAGCTTTAGTCTCTTCCTCAATTTTTGATACTAGATCAGGGTGAACCCACATGATCTCCCCATGCTTGGTAGTTAGGGGCACTAAATCTTGATTTTGACCCCTGGTAGGAGGGAGATTAACAATATTCATCATTACCCGTGGAATAGGTACCACACCATCCGATACTTCTTGAGGAAGAAAATTGCCAAATTTGAGTGAGATCATATTTGCAGTGACTGTCTTCTCGTTATTATGCAAAGTGATGGCTTTGGCGTCGATCAACTCCTGGATTTTCCTTTTCAGTACATAGCATGCCTTTGTGGGGTGATGTATGTATCTGTGAAAAATGCAGTACTTAGGATTATCTGTACTGCCGACTTCATTTGGACGCTTTATCTCCGGTAGCATAAGCTTGCCACTTTTGACTAGACAATCAAATATGCTTGGAATATCGTCGTCATCAAAAGAATATTCTTCTTTGGGTCTAGAAGTTCCAGAATTCGTCTGCGTAGCTACCGGAGTATTTTGTCTGGACGTGTTGATTGTCAGGGCTTCATTTCCTTTTTAACTACGAGTATGGTCATTATTGGAGGATGAACGCTTCCCTCTATCAGAGGTAGAGATCATAATTTCGTTGTCACGAGCCTTTCGATTATTATCTTCAGCGGCTACTGCCGATATGATAAATGAGGGACAATCATGGAACTGATATGGTCCCGTTAATACTGAGATCAGTGGGAGTAGGTTCTTTCTGCAAATGTCTACCAAGGCTGAATCTGGAACTCCAGGAGGCATCTGTAAAGTAGCCTGACGAAAGCGTTCAATAAAAGTACGAACGTTTTCTTTTTCCTTCTGCTTTACTTCAATGAGTGATGACATAGACATGTCCATTCCTCCCTCGTAGAATCGAGCAAAGAATAGAGTCTTAAAATCTTCAAAAGAAGTAATGTAGTTGTTAGATAGACTACGATACCATTGGTAAGCTACTCCAGACAGACAGCCTTTAAACACTCGAGTGAGAAGGGCATCATTTCCTTGCAACAATACCGTCATCATGCTGAAGTAGTTCATATACTGGCTTGGCGACGTTTTTCCCTCAAACAAAACCATAGCCTGTGGTTTATATTTTGGTGGGAAAGGGATCTCATCCCAGACAGCTGGATATGGCTGGTTAATTCCCAACTTCTTGAGCTGATCTTTATGTTTCAAAGCATCAAATTGGGCTTTCAATTCCCGAACTGCTTATATTGGATCTTCAGTTGGGAAACAGACAGCCAAAAGGTGAGAGATTGGATGTCTTATAACTCCAACAGGAGGTAATACATTCTCCGGGTTAAGAGGTTGAGGAGCAACTGATTCTTGATTTTGAACAGGCTCTTGGCTTGCATTGGCTGGTGGTATGTCTACCCCACACGTAGTTGAGTCAGAGGAACATGTGTTTGAGCTATTGCAGCTGTATGTTGAGTCATCATCATTTGGTGCGTATTCTCCATCATGGTATGCATTTCTTTAAGTGATATTTCCAATCCAGTGATGCGTTGTTCAGTACTTCCTGATAGGAAGCTTCTTCATGTTCGTCTCCAACAGCATAAACTCCCATTTCTCTAGATGCCACTAAGGGATTAGTATAGATCTCTGTAGAGATTGAATATATACTTTCAGCATCAAATTCAGAAAAATGGTGACTCCCAGTGTCGGAATCTGAAGAATATGAAGCTGATTGTCGTGACCTCGAGCGAGTGTTTCGAAAAATACCTTCTTCAAAAGTCTCGATGAGTCTGTCAAATCTCCTTTGACTTGGAGTTCTGGAGGGATAACGTCTTGAACTCGACTTTCCTCTAGAAATATGAGAAGCCATGTTTACTGAAGCAAATGTTGGTTCTTCTTCCTGTAATGAAAAAGTATAGTTCAATCGGTCGAAAACTGATCGTTTTGCTTTAGAACAACAACAGTTAATTACAACCTTATGACTATTACAACAATGTTCTCTAGGGGGTGTAATAGACATATTAGGAGATCCCCTGTCTTTGCGTTTCTGGATCAAAAAATCACATAATTCAGGAAGATTACCAAAAGAAAAAGAAGGCTTATTCTGCCTTTTTACATCAGTAGGAATGTGTAGATTAGGAACCATAACCCTTTCTCTACCATAGGAATACAACAGTCCACCCATATGAGTAGCATATGATCCATCATCTGTCTGAGGAATGTATCTTTTCGTGAAACGAGTCTTCTTTATGCGGACAGACCTATCCTGGCATAATTTGGATTTTTTGCATAGGTTCGCGTAAAACAGGGAAAGTCCTCAAACGGCCTTCAACGTCACGCGTAATCTGTAAAGTGGGAACTTTCTTCTCTTGTGGGAATAAAAACTTAGAGGTTGAAGGATTCACCACTTGTTTTCCTTTGATGTGATCAAAGGGTACATCTGCCTCATCATAGACGGAAGATATAATTTTATGCGCAGGGCGTGTTTGAAATTTCCGAATTGGCACTGAGGCCTTGCTAGAAATTTTGTCTACCACGTCACAGACGGGAAACAGAGTTTTACGCACAGGGCGTGTTTGAAACTTCTGGATTGGCACTGAGGCATTGCCAGAAGTCTTGTCTACCACGTTACAAACGGGAGACAAAGTTTTACGCACAGGACGTGTTGGCTGTGTTGTCACAACTTTGTTGATCAGTGAGTGAGAGCTTGCAGGAAGGGTAGAGGACATCTTAGGCATGCATCCATACTTTACGTAGCTTCCTGTTGTTATGGATAGAGGAGGAATGAGAACTACCCCCTGCATGAAGCATGTCTTCATAGGCAGATTAGTCGAACTGGACGACCAAAGTCTTCTTCGTCGATCCGATGGATACAACATCGTGTTGAGCAATTGCTTTCTCGTCAAAGGAGAAAGTCGTCCCCAGCAGAGTCACAATTTTGTTTGGATAAACAAAAGATGAGGTTTGAACGAAACCTTTTTGCTTACAAATGAAAAATGAGAAAAGTAAAATTAATCCTATACGAGGATATTAAGTACAATAAAATAATTCTGGAAAAGTATTGCTAAGGAAGTCTGATCTGCTGTCGATCACTTTGTTCCTTGGAATACACGATGATGAAGAAGTGCTGTAGAAGAAGAAGCTTCAAACTTTCTCTGAACTGAAGGCAAAAGCCAGCCAAAGGAAAGTTGCAAGTGGGATCGAATTCTCGTTGCCAAAGTTGTCAGCCAAAACTCTGTCTCTTTGTTCTCTTTTCTAATCTCTGATCTCTCCCCCTTTTACCCTGTGACCAGGGGTCTCTATTTATAGAGATCAATCAAATAACTGTCTAGTTGGCGTAAAAGCCAAATAACTGTCTTGTTGGCGTAAAAGGCTAAACCGTGAAGAAGATTGCATCTTTTACGCTGCGGTTATGACAACTGCTACCCACGTTTCAATAATCTTCTGAATCTGCGTATGATACGTGTCCCTTTGTAAGGTATTGCGTATAACTGCTTCTCGAAGATCGTGGCATACAAGCCACATAGGTAACTGCCCCTGCGAAAAATGGTTGGCGTAAAAGCCAAATAACTGTCTTATTGGCGTAAAAGGCCAAACTGTGAAGAAGATTGCCTTCTTTACGCTACAGTTTTGACAACTGCTACCCACGTTCAAATAATCTTCTGAATCTGCGTATAACACGTGTCCCTTTATAAGATACGCGTATAACTGCTTCTCGAAGATCATGGTATGCAAGCCATGTAGGTAACTGCCCCTGCGTAAAACTTGATAATTTCATGAATAATAGATAACCAGCATAAAATAGCCAATTATCCTTCACGACTGAGGTTTTGAGCATATTCTGGACAAAATAGTCTTATAAACGTACCTTTACATATATAGCCGAGTTGGCGTATTTCGAGGAGATAGCATACGGCGTACTCCTATAGTTAAAAATAGCCTGGTTGGCATAAAATACAAGGATGGTGATGTGAGCGTATTAGCCATAGTTTTAGCTTTCCCAGTCATGACAAAATTTTAAAAATAGAACAAAATCTTGTGCATTAAATGCAGAGATATGCCTCCATCTCGTGCATTAAATGCAAAGATATGTCTCGAGCTCTATACAAGAAATAACTTTTGACGTGGCGTCTGATTTTGTCTTACCTTGAGCGTAAAAATTCATTTCTGTCAATGTAGAATAGGTAGCGTATTTTTTGAATACGTAAAAATGACTTGGATCAAGAATATGTCACTAAATGACAACCTAGGTCTATATGCAAAATCATTATCACAGCCGTCCTCTCGATCATCGTGCAGTACTTTTGTCAGATGTCAGGTTCACTAATTTGTCTGAAAAATTCATCCGAGGATTACAAAGAGTTTCTCGTACAACTTTACGCTGCATTAAAAACAACGTATTTTAAACTTTACGCAGGAAGGTATAGCAACCTTTTACGTAGAACAGCCTTGAAGCACTGCTTTACGCGGACAGCTCTGAAGCTCTACTTTAAGCCAAACAGCCTTGAAGCTTTGTTTTACGCAGACAGCTCTAAAGTTTTATTTTAAGCCAAACAACTTTGATACTCTGTTTTACGCGGAGAGGGACTTCATGTATTTGGGGGTTTTGACTGTATAATATACGTACAATTCCCTAGCATATTTTATGCTTCTACACATACAGGTCTAAAATTCAAAAGTGTGGGGGTTTACCAGTATTTGGATGTCTCCATCATGTTATCCCTTGATCTCCTCCAATATCGACTCTATATATCTGAATATTGACCTGATACCTACCTTCATCCTCGATCACTCTTTTTCTTTCGATTTGATCCTTGTGTCCTCTATCTTTCAGGGACACTGTTCCTGGTCCTTCCGATCATCCAGTCCGAGTTCCTCCAGTGGCAGGACATTATCCAGCCGACCAACAGACCCTTGAGGTTCAGCCTCAGCATTCCGGGGTCGGGTCCAGAACAGCTCCGAATGAGGAACCCCAGACCCAGGCAGTACGTCCTGTTGTAGTGATTCCACCCGTGCAACCAGTATCTGATGCAGGAGGGAACGACAGTATAATATTTGGTATCTACAGAGAGTTGCTAGTATCTCAAGGATGTCGGGATGACACCCTAACTCGGTCAGTACATGAGGCTTTGGAAAGAGGCAGATATTATGCTAACAACTCGACAATCAACTTCAAGCGCTCCAACCCTCGTATTTCTATGGCACGAGGATACGATTGCATCAGATGCTTGGCTTTAGAACACTGAGGCTATTCTAGAGGCAGTTGGAGTTTCGGCTAGAGAGTTAGTGTCAATGGTTCGACTGCTGTTGCTAGATTTGGCCCAAGACTGGTGGGCAGCACAGATGGTTTCTTTGGCAACATCCGTCCCCTTGCCATATTCAGCAAAAGGTTTTGTCACTGCCATATTTTTAGAATAAGGATATTTTTGTCATTTTATAATTGCTATTGTATTATATAAACAAGTTATATATTTATTTGACAAGGGTACTAGCTAGTTAGTTTTAGACTTAGTATTGGTTCAACCCAACTAGACTATTTAGACTAGTCATGACTAAACTTGTTTAATTAGTTCCCTTAGTTAAGTGAATATAATATTTCTTTCATTAGAATTAGATGCCTTCCTCCTAATTAAAGATTTCCTTCATGACAACTAATAAGAGTGTACAGAGGGGCAAGTAGGATATTTTAGATTGCCCAATCCCCTATTTCTTGGTCGGCCCTAATTCCTAGGGAGAAGCCTCCATTTTTATTTCATTACAATACTCATTCTAACCTAAATTTTCTTCCCCAAATCCTAAATCAATCCTCATTAATTTTCACTCAAATCCTTCCATTCCATTCCAAATCAAATATAATCCTATGGAGGCCTAGGAGCTTGAAGCTTGCATAGGGAGCATTAGAGGAGTGGTTCTAGGAGCTTTTGTCCATACAAATCCCTTCGTATCCATTTGTAGAAGTTTTATTGGAATCCGACTCCCAATAGGTAAAAAACCCTATTTTCCTATCAATTTATATTCTAATTGTCATAATAGACCTATAGGAACCCTCCCATGACTAAGAACTACCTATATGAAGAAGTATTAGGTGCTAATAGGTTCTACTGTGAAGTTACATTGAGTTTTGTGACCAAATTGGAGAAAATTCGAATTTGGTGCACCAAGTATTTGAGAATAGGTCTATTTGTTACTAGAGACTTTTATTCGTAGATATTGGGGGTGTACGTGTCCATAATTGGATATGTAGAGACCGTATCATGATATGTCATGGTGCATATTAGTTCATTTGGGATTTTTTAGCCAATATGTGTAATTTTTTTATATTATATTGTAACTAGGTAATATATATGTTTATATATCATAATACACATGTATTGAGGGGTTTCATGTGTTTTAGAGGTGTGTATCTTGATGGTGTGGTTATTGGAGAGTGTATCATAGAGTGTCATGAAACTTGGGTTGGGATATTAAGTATTGCACACCAAGTATTTATAAATATGTGTAGTATGCTCATAAGAAAGTGGAGAGTGTTATGTGTATTGTATTTGGTGTGTGTAGTGTGTGGCCTTGAGTGTGAGTGTGCAGACAGTGCAAGCAGTGACAATAATATGGGTAGACTGCAGGGTCTGATATGAAGGACTGCAGGCATAGGGAAGCTTGGTTTCAGTGGATGTAAGGTCTGCTTGTGGGGAGTCTATGTCGAGCCACCAACAACAGCTAGATGAGTGTTTGCAGCACAACAGTGGGAGAAGGGGAGCTCAAGAAGAATTATAAGGAACATCAAATGCATGGAGAAGTGTCCAGTTGAGAGTGTATCAGTAGATACCTAGGTGTATTATGTATCAGGAATTCAGGTGTAGTATGCAGGAAACTATGGGATGATCTGTCACAGTGAGGTATAGGAGTATATGTCGAAGTGAGGTGTATCATTGGTTTGTGAAGTGTGTCATTTGGTGTGAGGTTGGCACAGTGAGGCTTCAATATTGCAGTCATGCAAGTGACTGCCATGCAGTTGCTGCATGGATTATAGATGCACGTCGAGTGTGGATTATTGATTTCAGTGATGGTGATGATGTTATTAGGTTTGCAGCAACTGATGCTATTCTTGTTGCAGTTGTATTGTATTGCACTTGGTAGTTTGGGTGAAGAGGTTGTGCAATCCTAGAGCTCGGGTATGAAGGAGATACCAGGTTTGCAGCAAGGATTGAGGAGAGCTGTGCAAGGTTTAGCATTGGTGTTGGAGCAGCTACAAATGAGGGTATGCAATCGGGCTTGCAATGGGTACATAGACTATGGGGAGAGTGTACCAGTGTATTGGTACATTTGAGTGTAGGTACTTGATGTTGTATGTTATATTGGTGGTGGCTTGTGCTGTGTAGAGGATAAGAGGGAGAGAACCTGAGAGTCTAAGGTGAGTTGAGTTATTCTGTACAAAGTAGGTGAGTGAGGGTTGAGCATAGTACCAATGGGGCTAGTGCCAAGATGAGACGAGTGTTGGAGTTTAGATGTGAACCAAGTATTGGGTTGATACCAAGGTATTTGGTACTTGGTTGAGTGAGGGTTTTGTGAGGTGATTAAGGTATTGGTATATAATTATGTATGTGTATATAGGTAGATATATGGGTATTAGTGTGAGAGATAGTATATAGTTTTGTATGATACCAAGGTATTGGGTAGATATCAAGATACGGGCTAGATGTCAAGATATGAGATTGGATATTAGGATACAGGTATGTTATTGACTAGGATACTAAGGTATTGTGTTGTAGCAAGTGGGTAATAAGGTACTAATATAGATGATAGATTAAGTATTGGGTATTAAGTATTGGGTATTAGCTAAATGTTATGATAATATATATATATATATATATATATATATATATATATATATATATATATAACCTGGTATCTAGTTATATATAAGGTATGACCTAGTATATCTAGAATACACTAGTATTAGCTAGCATTGACTAGTGTGACCTTGTAGGCCAACTTTATAGCTAGTTACGAACCCAAATTGGAGTGTTGACTTAGTTTGACCAACTTAATCTAGTTTTGACCTAGGAACCTAGTTTAAACTTATTTAACCATAATTATGAATTTGAAACACCTGTTTGACATAGAATTTCATATATAAGTCACTTGGACTCTAGTTCATGCACTGTTTGGTATTCATTGCTCAGGACCATAGGCGAGTACATTCTCTGTCAGTTTTTATTATTTTTGATGATTACTATAATTCTAGTTTGTAGTGTTATACTTGATTTCTGACACAATGGATACATGGGCTAGTATCATAGATACATGTCATGAGGAGTCATGATTGGATCCATCGTACTAGCTGGGAACGGGAAAATATTAGCAAGTTATGTGATCATACCCTACCTTACATGCATGATAGCTCACCCCACATATCACATAGGGTGTAGTCTGACCATATTATATGCCTCATAGCTTGTTATATATGATTAGCCTGATTTTTGCTCGCATCATAGCTAACCAGATAGTTAGCCTGACCTCACATGTATCATAGCTAATAATATATAACAAGCCTGATCTAGCCCCAAATCAATCATATAGCAAACTAATATTTTATGACACTTAGCCAATATTTCTATCATTTATTCCAATTCATTCATTGCTAGTATTCACGTTTATCTGCTTTCACTGCTAGTTATTTTTCTATGATATGATTACATATCTCTCTAGTTTTTCTTACATTCCAGTATTTTATTCCATCATGTATATTCCTTACTCTGCTTTATAGTTTTTATCAATATAATTGGAATTACTGTTAGTGTTTGTGCTTTGCTCCAATCCTGACTAGATAATACTTTTCAAAGGATCTCGAGGACTTTTGTCCCACATACTATGGACCGAGAGTAGACGAGGGTTACATCCAGGAGCCTCAGGAGAACCCCATTCTAGTAGAGGATTCATTAGTAGTGACTTAGTGCCTAGCATTCATATTGTACTTAGATTGTACCACTTTGAGATATTCTGAGTTGTAATATTTGAGACTTATGTTGTAGTTGAGTTAGCTAGACTCTTAGACTTATTGTTATTGTTTGAGATATTTATTTCTAGACTTGTGTTGGAACTTCTTTATATTATTTCATATCTTTATCGTGTCATTTATCTTCCTATAGATTTTATTGTGATTGAGATTGGTTTGAAATTATATTTATATTCATCTTGTCCTCATGGAGTTGAGATCATTGACATGTTATATATTATTGCGAGATGTGATAGATAATATTGTGACCTAGACAATGTTCTACCACCGATGTTGCGGCGTAAGTTGGACGTACCCATGACTCATGCCCAATTTTTGGGTACGAGTCATGACATATTTCAGGTCAGATACTTTGACGCAGTATCGCATTATAATCTGTAACAAAGATTTAATAACCTGAACCAGATGGACAGGACTGTCAACGGCTACGTGATAGAGTTCTGCAGACTCAGCCAGTTTTCTCTCACCTTGGTGGCAACCAAACTGGATAGAGTAAGGAGGTTTCAACATGTACTTCATTTGGAAATCATATTGGCAGTGGAACAGCATGAGTTCCAAACTTTTGATGCTATGTTAAGAGCAGCGAGAAGACATGAGTATACCTTCTAGAGAATCATTGATAGGACTGGAGGTCGTAAGAGAACCCATACTTTAGGCGGTTCTTATACCCAGTCTTTAGCACCAGCCCCGATAGTTAGTGCTTTGACCATTGGATCCCCGCGGAGGCCAGTTTGAACACCTCAGTTCAGCTACCAGCCCCAACCCAAAATTACCAGCAAAGGACATCTTCTTCGGTGGGATGTTCACATTATGAGAAACTAGGACACGTGATTTTAGAGTGTCGCAGAGCGCAAGGGTTGTGCTTAGCCTGTGGAGCTCCAGGCCACAGAGTGAGATCTTGCCCAAACTAAGCCAGTTCATCATCATCTTCTCCGACAGGACCACAGTATAGGGCTCTAGTGCAGGCTCAGCAGAACCAAGGTCAAAGGCCTTTGCCGACCCAATCTCAAGTATTCCAACAGTAGAGGCCACAACAGTATGCACAGGCCCAAGTACAGGCCAGACAAGGAGGTCTGCAGCATAAAGGACCAGCACCGAGAGGACGAGGCCAGGCTATAACACTCACCGTGGAGGAGCAGCTAGCTTCAGGTGAGGTGGTGGAAGGTACCATTCTCGTCAACTCTCATTCATCTTCAGTATTATTCGATTATGGTGTATCATATTATTTTATGTCTGCATGATTTGTGACACGAGTGGGTTTGGAGCCTGAGTCATTAGCAGTAAGACTCAATATACTTATTGGTAACAGTCTCGTGAGAGTAGATAGAGTTTATACCTCGTATCGAGTCGTGGTGTGCGGGTAATAGTTTTTCGCCAGGTTGATAGAATTTCCTATGGGAGATTATGATGTCATCCTAGAAATAGATTATTTGAGTGCCTAACATGCATTGATAGATTGCCATGCTGGCAAGGTTATCTTTCGTGTCCCTGGTGAAGAGAAGTTTTCATTTTCTAGAGGCGAGGTAGAATCTTCGTCCGTTATCTTGAGGATGGCAGTAGCCGAAGAAGTGCAGCTACCTAGAGTTGTTAGCGAATTTCTAGATGTGTTTCTAGAAGAGCTTCCAGGCATGCCACCAGAATGAGAGGTCGAGTTAGCCATTGACTTAATTTCTGGAACAACACCAGTATCAGAAAGAGTCTATTAGATGGCCCCATTAGAATTAGAAGTCTTATACCGGATGATTGAAGATTTAAGAACCAATGGATTCATTCGTGCTAGTGGATCGCCTTGGGGAGCCCCAATGCTTCTTGTGAAGAAGAAGGATGGAACATCGCATTTATGTGTTGACTATCGTACCCTAAATGCGGTGACCATCAAGAACAAGCATACACGGTCTCAAATAAATGACCTGTTTGACCAGCTCAGTGGGGCAGCAATATTTTTAAAGATTGAATTACGGTTTGAGTACCATCAGATCAGATTCAGAGAGAAAGATATACCCAAAACGACGTTCAGATTGAGATATGGCCATTGAAAGTTTTTAATGATGCCTTTTGGAGCGACCAATGTGCCACCAGTGTTTATGGATCTCATGAATCACATATTCATGCCCTACTTAGACAAATTCGTGATAACATTCATCGATGACATCTTGGTCTACAGTCAGAGTGAAGCAGAGCATGAGCAACATCTTCGTACAGTTCTTTAAGTTCTTAGGGCACATAAGCTATATGCAAAGTTCAACAAGTGTGAGTTCTGGCTTGATCATATTTCATATATAGAACACGTTATTGCTAGTGGTGGAGTTGAGGTAATTGCGAAGGTTCGCAGTTTCTGGGATTAGTGGGATATTATCGGCGATTTATGGAAAACTTTTCTAAAATTTCTGCACCCTTGACATATTTGACTCGTAAGGATGTATGCTTTGATTGGACGGATGAATATCAGGCCTCTTTCGAGAAACTCAAATAGAAGTTGATTACGACACCTATTTTAGTTCTTCCGGATGGGTCAGGTGGGTTCACCGTATATTATGATGCATTGGACAAGTGATTGTGATGTGTTCTCATGTAGCATGACAGAGTTATAGGTTATGCGTCTCGGCAGCTTCGAGATCATGAGAAGAATTATCTGACGCATGATATGGAGTTAGCAGCAGTAGTATTTGCGCTCAAGCTTTGGAGACATTACTTGTATGGAGATCAAGTAGAGATTTTTATCGATCACAAGAGTTTGAAGTATCTCTTTACTCAGAAGGATCTCAATATGAGGTAGAGGGGATGACTAGAGTTGATGACAAACTACGATCTTGACATTCAGTATCATTCAGGGAAAGCTAACATCGTAGCAAATGCTTTGAGCCGGAGGGCTAGAGCCAATTTTTTGACAATGCAGTGAGAGATTTTAGAAGATCTTCAGGAGATGGGCATAGAAGTAGTATTGTCGGGCAATACGACATTGAAGGCAGGTCTACAAGTTTATTCCAACATTGTGGAATGGATCAGAGCAGCACAGTCAACGGATGTCAAGCTTCAGTGACTCAGAGCAGAGTGTAAGGCATGACGTAGAATAGAACTGAGCATTCACAATAATAAGACTCTCCATTTTGGGAATCATCTATGTGTACCTAACGAAGACATTTGTCGCGAGATTACGTCAGAGGCCCATAGTTCGTCGTATTCAGTGCATCTAGGAGAAACAAAGATGTATCATGATATTCGATAATATTTTTGGTAAAATGGCATGAAGAGGGAGATAACATGTTTGTCTCTCGATGTTTAGTTTGCCAACAGGTTAAAGCTAAGCATCAGAGACCAGCATGACTTCTTCAACCTTTATCGATTCCAGAGTGGAAGTGGTAACACATTACCATAGATTTTATGACCGACCTTCCTAAGTCCCCAGTTGGCAGAGATGCTATTTGGGTAATAGTGGATCTTCTCATGAAGGTTGCTCACTTTTTTCCTTTTAGAGTAGGCTAGACAACAGAGCAGTTAGCACAGATGTACCTACGACAGATTGTTAGATTGTACGGAATATCAGTCAATATCGTATCAGATAGAGATTCTAGATTTATTTTTTACTTTTGGCAGAGTCTTCAACTAAGTATGGGTACCCGTATAAAGTTCAGTACAACTTATCATCCCCAGACAGATGGATAATTAGAACGTACGATTCAGATCCTTGAAGATATGCTTCGATCATGTACCATCAACTTTGGTGGTTCATGGGAAGATCATTTATACTTGGTGGAATTCTCTTACAACAACAGTTTTCAGGCAAGTATCCAGATGGCACCCTTCGAGGCACTGTATGGAAGGAAGTGCAGATCATCGTTAGTTTGGGATGATGTTGGTGAGAGGCAATTGCTTTTTCCCGAGATGATAGCCCATACAGTTGAGGTAGTCAAGCAAGTCCGGAAGCATCTTCAGGTGGCTCAAGTTTGTCAGTGTCATTGGGACGATTCACATCGTCGACCTCTTGATTTTTCTGTTGGCGATCATGTATTCCTTCGGATTTTCCTACCAGAGGAGTCATCAGATTTAGGGTACAAAAAAACTTAGTCCAAGGTATATAGGTCTGTTCGATATCCTCGAGTGAGTTGGAGATGTTTTATATCGTCTCGTTCTTCCTCCGTCGCTTCGTGAGATACATAATATACTCCATATATCCTAGTTAAGACGGTATATACTAGATTCAAGACATGTCCTAGATCATTCAGAATTGGTCGTTGGTATCGACCTTTCGTATGAGGAGAGGCCTGTATCTATTTTTGATCGGAGAGAGAATATTCTCAAGAATCGGACTATCCGTTTAGTCCGTGTGGCTTGGGGGCATCACTCACCGGGTGAGTCAATTTGGGAACGCAAGGATGATATTCGATCTCGTTATCCGTATTTGTTTGACTCATGTGGTATACTTGTTTGTATATCTCGTACCCTGATATTGTCTTGTGCATGCTTGTCTTGTTCTAGGTAGTTCATAGTTTGTGATTGATACTCGTATTTTCTTGCTTATTTATTGCTTGCTTTCCTGGAATTTTTATGCTAGACCTTATACCGTATTAAAATTTCGAGGATAACATTTTTCTAAGGGAGAGAGAGTTGTGGGACCGTCTCACCATTTTTGTATTTATATCCAGTACACGTGTACCATTGCTGTATCATTGTTGTATATTTCTTCATGGCATTTTTTCTGGATTTTTTAGACTATTTTTATGCAATTTTTGGTTTTTGGCTAGTGACTCACCCCATCCTTTATATATATATATATATATATATATATCCCTCTCTTTCTCTCTCTTCCTTATTCTTTCACTTTCTTCTTTTTTCATTTCTTTCTTCCCACTCCTCTTCCTTGGCCGAGAGCAACCCCACCCCAAGACCCGATGAGACTCCCCCTTGGTAGTTTTGGTAGTAGTGATAGTGGTGTGGGTTTAGATAAGTACACCTTGCCAATGAGGAAGAACTTACCTATTTTTTGTTTCTCATGGTTTCTTAAATTTTATTTGCTTATAATGTGTTCCATAACCTTCTCTAATTGCTTAGTACTTGGCATTTTGGTTTTGATGGCTTGAATGGAGTATATCTACATTTCTATGTTAGAATTTTTATGGGTTTCTTAAGTGTTCCTTGGTTTTGATCTACTAAAACTAGTTATTTTTGAAAACTAGCAGTTCCATGTGATAGAGCATTAAATTTTATATGATTTTGACTTTTCAATTGTTTAATTTGGAGTTAAATTGAAGATTTTATGGCCAAAATAAGTTTCAGAGCTTTGTTCTCGGACCTGTATGGCAGGGACGATAAAAAGTGCCACGCGCATTGTGCTGTACACAGAAATTTGGCCGCCCGCTGTGCGCCGTGCATGAATTTCTTGCCACCACATGCTCTGCATGCATTAATGTACCGCGCGTATCACTCTCTTGCCGGGAGCAATGTGCCGCACATAGAATTTCTGCCGCATGTAGTGAGTCGCATATGATTTTTTTTCTGCTGCATGCTCCATGCGCATCACTTTCTTACCGTGCAGTAGTGCGTCGCGCATGGAATTCTGGCCACGCACTGTGCGCCGTGCACAGAATTCCGGCCGCACGCATGTTGACCCGGATGACCCCTTTTTTATGTTTAACTATTTTTGTAGCCAGAATCTTGTAAAGTTCAAAACATAAAAGTTTTAGATATTTATCTTTCCTTTCCAAATCATTTTGGATCACCTTATTTGGAGTTCAGATGAGAAAGTTATGCCCAGTTTTCTAAAATGTGTCAAAAATCCAATTTTGTGTAATTTTGCATGTTTGATTATTTTGTCATTGTTGCTATATTCTTTAATTATTTTACTTTCTTAAGTTAAACTTTGGGATTTAAATTAAATACAAGTTTTTCTTAAATTCTTTAACTTGACTGAGATACTTACAAGCTTATAGATACCTGAGCAAGGACTTTGATTATACTGAAATCGTGAATTCCCGGAACCTGACATGTATTGATACTCCCATAGTGGATCGACGAAGCGCACTCCTGACATGCTAGAATTTTTAGAACGAAATTACTTGAACTGTTAAGATAACTTTTCGTGGTTGATTGCTTGTCCTTGTCCTGAATGTACTTGTCAAGCTCCTGTCCAGTCTTGCATCATGTCTAAGAAAAAATTCCTGAGCACCACGGTCAGGAATTCTTGATAACTTGTCCAGCCTAATAACTAGAATAATAATCTAGAATGCATATAGAGAGTTTTCCTGGCTATATGCAATCCCGGTTTCTCAGCGACACCTGATGTAGTTGGTGCTCTCCGTCGTGAGAGGCACACTTCCAGCACGTCGTCGAGTGTTGTATTACCAGAAAATAATTATACCTGATTTAATTCTATGCTAAGTATCCTTACACCTGGATAACCCGGATAGTCTGTAGGGCATGTGGATGTATAGAATCTCAACTTGCATGTGCTAGTAATTAGAGTGTGATAACCCTAGTTAGCTATTGGTAGTATGCCGTAGGACATGATTGACCGTGATTGCTTAATTTATAGTCTACTCCTATCATGATTTATCTAGTAACTGATCCAGAACTGTAACTTGAGCACTGTTACTTGAACACTGATTCCCGAATACTTCTCCAGAACTGGTTTGAACTGCAAGATTATACTTGTTGCACTTAATTACTATTTTTCTTATGCCATTTCTTATTGATTTGTCTGTATGTTGGTTTTAGATCCTAAGTTGACGCCCTTGTGGTACTTTACTATTTGGGGTCTGACCCCACTGGTTTTGTATGGCCAAATTTTAGAGCAATACCTCAGGATCTTTCGTACTTTCCTCCTCAAGATTGTAGTGCCCCGCTCCGCGTTGGCACTATGTTCAAGAGATATCGGTTTGCTAACTCAAAAAGGAAACCTTCTTGAAGAGGTCCTTGTTGAACCAGAAGATGACTGATCTAGGTGAGTGAGCATAACTTCATTCTTTGATTCCTACACGCCTTAATAATGAATCTGAAATTGTATTAGGTGAAGTTTTAGTCCAGGAGTTTGGGCAGTCATCTGACTTTTGGTCAACTAAAAGTTGTCAATAAAGTATAAATCTCATTCTCTTGCATGGAGCTCCAATTAGGCATGAAACACGAATTCAAGAATTCAACTACGAGGGATGCCAACCAAGCAGCTCTAATTTCTCCAATCTTAGGATCTGGTTCATCTATTGTTCTAGATTCTCTTTCCGTTGATTTGGTAATCCTCTCGATCAGGTTGTAAACAAAAGGAGTCACATCAGTCCCAGTTCTAGTTCCGGAAACGGTGAGTTTTCTCATAGGGTTAAGCATGGATTTTAATGCACTCATTTCTGACCCGACTCTTACTTACCACACTATACATTCAGGATGGTATAGATTATCGTTCCGTCGACACGGTGGTATTTGTTTAACCACCAGCCAGATAGCAAGGGTAAATCCTGCTCGAAGACTAGGCTCTCTTAACGGACTGATCACTGCCCATATGGACCCAGAAATTGCTTCAATCATGGTGAGTCCCTCGAAGATCGAGTTTACTCTTTCATGAAGGATTGCTGGTTCAGTGTATCATGATATGTATTTTAATCTTAAAGTTCGGTTGTAAGGAGGGAAGCGGCTGGCTAAAGCATTTGAACTCATTCTAGTGCACATCGGCTAGAGGCGGCGAACCGTTGAAAGACAGGTTGGCGAGCCCCAGCACTCCTAGCGGTAGGAAGAGAGGTTCAGCGCGCCCGAAGGGCACTATGACCCTCCTTTTTTGGATACGGGTCACATTCCTTCTGGGCATCGCTCGAGAAGTCTCAATTTCAAAAAGGATTTGCTTGCGAATGCTGGTCTGGGAATCGATTTATGACCTAGTTTATGTACTTTGTTTTATAATGCATATTGCTAAGAAGATTATTTTTTCTATTGCATGAATAATATAACTTCATGCTTAGCTAGAACTTGAATACTTGTTAATAAAAGAACCATTGCTATACTAATAAGATGAGTAAGAGATTGCTTGAATATGTTTCCTTATCGCTTATGTTTTGATAGAACTACTTCGTGCTTGAACTTGATCAGAGAGATGGCGGCCAGTCCGTACAAAGATAGAAAAGAAGAGATAGATGGCCTTCTTGTTCATTTCGTCTGCATCATAGAGTTTATCTGATATTGTTTCATGCATTCGCATCGGTCGGACAATGACTATTAGTGAAGAGCTAAACCTTGGTCCCGGCTACTATTTCGAGCATATTTTACTGAAGAGCAACCATGAGTCATAGCTGCTAAAAGCATCAGATAAAAGAGTCATTAGATAGCTGGATTACCGCTACTGGTCCTGAGTTTCTCGAGGACCGAAATCATATAGATAGTTCATCTTGTTTGCTTGATAGAAGGATATTTTCTAGATGGTGTATTGTCCCTAGAGTCTTTGAGTATAGGTCACGAGACACGCTGCACACACCCTGATAGTAGAATAATCGGCTTGTCTTGTGTGGTTGAATGAATCGAACATGAACTCTGATTTCAAAGATGTTTCCAAAAAGAAGTAATATGACTCCTTTCTGTACTCCATGCAACGAACCTAGGTAAAACTAGAAATATCACTAGTAATGTAATATTTTATAACATAATTACTTAGTGTTGGTTTTAGTGAATGTTGCTTCTGTTCGTTGATTTTATACTAACCAGTACTTTCTCCAAAGTGCTGACCCACCAACAGTTTGCTTGTTCACAAGTGCTGGATCGTTCGAGAAAGCGATAGTCGTGCCTCATCCCCAGGACCCAGAAATTTGGTGTCGATGCCTTGAGCCGTATCGAGATATTTTTGAGCTGCTTTTGTATAGAGGGACATAATATATGGAATGATGCCATTATATACAGAGAACCTCATGCCTTGATCTTTGCCCTATATATTCAGATGAATTATTGTTTGTAACACTGTGCCTCCGCTGCATACTCGATCGGTTCGATGATAACTACAACTTTAAGGATGTTGCCTTGTGCGAGCGCAACCCCAAGCTCGCACGACATTACGCCTTGATGGCAAATGACACATACACCCCGAGGGAGTGCCGCAGTGCTGTAATTCGCGCCAGGCTGGGGTATTGTCGGGACCTTCAGGATCGGGGCATGACAGAATAGTATCAGAGCAATTCGATCCTCTGGCCTTACGCCTATTTTGCTGTAAGTTCCTAGATGACGACTCCTTGCCCATTGATATCATTTCTGAGTTGAACGTTCCATACAATAAGTCCATAGATATTCTCAAAGTTGCCGACAAAAGTTCTCTGGATTTGATTTATTGCTTAGAGTTGTGCTTTTGTGCTTGTGATTTGCTAGAGTTTTCGATTGAGGATGGTGAGGGATGAGGACTATCGCTGCTCTGGATATCGAATATTTCTCCTTGAAGTTTCGAGGATAAAACTTTTTCTTGGTGGGTAAGTATCTAGTGCCATGCTCCACGTTGGCACTATGTACAAGAGATATCAGTTTGTTGACTAAAAAAGGAAACCTTCTTGAAGAGCTCCTTGTTGAACCTGAAGAAGACTGATCTAGGTGAGTGGGCAAAACTTCAATCTCTGATTCTTGCACGCCTTAATAATGAATCTGAGTTTTCTAATGCATGTTGCTAAGAAGATTATTGATTCCTTTGCATGAATAATAGAACTGCATGCTTAGCTAGAACTTGAATGCTTGTCAATAGAAGAACCGTTGCTATGCTAATAAGATGAGTAAGAGATTAATTGAACATGTTTCCTTATCGCTTGTGTTTTGATAGAACTACTTCGTGCTTGAACTTGATCAGAGAGATGGTGGCCAGTCTGCACATAGATTGAAGAGAAGAGATAGATGGCCTGCTTGTTTATTTCGTCTACATCATAGAGTTTATCTGATAGTGTTTCATACATTCGCATCGGTCGAATAATGTCTATTAGTGAAGATCTGAATCTTGGCCCCGACTTCTATTTTGAGCGTAATTTAGTAAAGGGCAACCATGAGTCACAGCTGCTAATAGCATCAGATAAAAGAGTCATTTGTTAGCTGGATAATCCCTACTAATCCTGAGTTTCTCGAGCACCAAAATTATATAGAAAGTTTATCTTATTTTCTTGATAGAAGGATAGTTCCTAGATAGTGCATTATCCCTAGAGTCTTTGAGTATAGCTCACGAGACACGCTATGCACACCCTGATAGTATAATAATCGGCTTGTCTTGTGTGCTTGAATGAATCGAACATGAACTCTGATTTCAAAGATATTTCCAAAAAAAGTAATATGACTCCATTCCTGTACTGCATGCAACGAACCTAGGTAAAACTAGAAAGATCACTAGTAATATAATATTTTATAACATAATTACTTAGTGTTGGTTTTAGTGAATGTTGTTTCTGTTCGTTGATTTTATACTCACCAGTACTTTCTCCAAAGTGCTGACCCACTAACAGTTTGCTTGTTCGCAGGTGCTGGATCGTCCGAGGAAGCGATAGCCGTGCCTCATCCCCAGGAACCGTAAATCTGTTGTCGATGTCTTGAGCCGTATTGAGATATTTTTGAGCTTCTTTTGTATAGAGGGACATAATATATGGAACAATGCCATTGTATTTAGAGAACCTCGTACCTTGATCTTTGCCATGTATATTCAGATAGATTATTATTTGTAACACTGTCCCTCCACTGCGTACTCGATTGGTTCAATGATAGCCACAACTTTAACGATGTTGCCTTGTGCGAGCACAACCCCAGGCTCGTACGGTATCATGCCTCGATGGCAAACGATACATATGCCCCGCGGGAGCACCGCAGTACTGTAATTCGCTCCCTGCGGGGCATTATCGGGACCTTCAGGATCGATGCATAACAAAGATGGTGAATTCGAGGAGCACCCGAGGGCATGAGTGGGTTTTTCATTCATCGCCCACTTAATCTTGTATAATTTATCTTTTGAGGCGTTTAGCCACCGAGCACTTGTTTAGCTCGTATTTTTTAACCTTGATACTACAACCTGTGGGCCTTTATGAAATGCATATTCTAGACTATAGCTAGAGCTTATCATGTAATATTGTACTCTGCTAGTTCTTCATTTTGATAACTAGCTTCATGATCATCTGTGTATGTATAGTTTGGAATGCCTTACTATTATATGTTTGGTGATCATATATCTTATAACTTGTTGCTTGCTTGAGATTGAGACACCTATGATTCTTGGCCCAGGAATGACTGTCGAATTATAGAGTAAACTTCCACATGTCTAGACAGCCATGACCGTATCTTAGGGTATAGAGTACTCTGGTACATTGCTGGCTTCGTTTGCCCCTGCTCTCCAATATTCTGGTTTTTAGGCGTGACAAGAGGGGACCTATAAAGGGATATAAAATTTTCTGCTCCACTTGGTGCATTGAGATGGTTTGTTGGCTAGAAGTACCATTTGTACTTGGGTTTATTTAGAGGATTGATTCAGAGATCTGCTCAATCGAGGCGGTAGGTTTTCCTTTAGGAGCGTAGTTTTGATGATCCTTTTTTTCCTTACCTTCACACTTATTAAATGATGTTGCTAGTTTATATTCTATGCCATGCGATAATAATTATAAGAAAAAGAATACACATAGGTAAGAGAGTAATCTCACTCTATAACATGCTTCTATAGAACATAGAATTATTAATCAAATGAGATAGACTTGAGTAAGTAGAACTGGTTCTATCATATCACATGGATTATCAACTTGCTATAATAGTTAAACTTTCAAAATACTGCTTTTATTATATCACATGTAGTATGGTTCTATTTCTATGTTTTAGATATGATATATAGAATTGTTCTTTGTGTATCATATAGAATATATCAAGTGTTTCACTGGAATGAAAGTATGGAAAGGTTTAAGATCATTGTGTTGCCACGACAATGTCCATGGACTGGGAATTATATGGTAAGATTGAGATAAGTAATGGCTTGAGGAGAATGGTAATATAGAAGAAAAGTTTTGTATATGTATTTTCGGATTTATACCATGCATTTGTGTCAGAGTCTAGCTGTTCACACATTTGCATGGTGTTGGACAACTTGTGCAAAAGATAATTATTCCTCAAACGATTGGCAAGGTACTGGGATTGATTCATCCTAGAAAGAACGGTGCTGAATGAAGTATTAACATGATAGTAGAGCTAGTTGAAGTATTAGTAATGGTGATACGGAAACTTTTTCTGGGGCTCGCTACCTACACCGAAAGGAACGCCGTCTAACTGACCTATGGTCCATGATAGCTTGTAGTGCTAGTGACTTTTATATAATGTTAGTCCGCATACTAACTTCAATCTATGTGCAAGCCTGTCGAAAATAATTGTAGGAACGAGTGCACGATACACTTATATATTATGAAGGTTATTCATTGTCTTCTACAGGGACAACCTTTTGATGCATTACTTTTATGGAAAAAATAAATTATAATCATCTGTATTTCATACACGCCTCTAATTGGATTAAATACTAGTGATTACAACCCAGAAAGTTAACTACTCTAGCTAAATTAGGAACCTAGCTAAATTAGGAACTTTTATAATCACATCCTTAAACTTAGGAATCATATATTTACAGAATTCTTGGCAAAAATGGTCCACAGATCAAGGAATATATTAAGAAGAAAATCAAGGAGTAAATTGAGAAGAAAGAACGTATCTTTCTACACTCTACCTCAAGCTGGTGAATACACATCTTGTAGGACCGTGTATGGCAACTCTAGAGGGGAGGTGAATAGATTTTATGTATGCAGCAGAATAAAAATTACCTGTTAAAATATAATTCTTTGGCATACAATGGTGATCAACAACTAGCAGTTAAAATATATCTATGTGTAAGAACACTACTAGCAGTGTTATGAATATATGCAATAGAGTTAGAGGAAAGCAAACGCAAACACCAAGATGTATACTGATTTCCTCTGAGAGGACTAGTCCAGTCCCGAGAACTCAAGCTTAGAGTTTCTCCACTATAATCACCAATAGTGAATCACACGCTTTGATCCGAAGGCTTGCCACTTCGTTACACCATGAGTTTTGATCTAAAGTCTTGCAACTTCACAGTTTGATAGAGAGAGTAACTATTGGAATAAAAGCTATTTACAACTCAGAAGACTTTTAGACCGAGATCACACTTGGCACTAGGAAGGCTAGGGAGTTGCTCTTTGAGATAAAAAAGTTAAGGCTTTAGGAGTTTGCTCATAATAGGATAGAAGACTTAAGAATAGTTGAGTTGTTATGGTGTTGTAAGAATAAAGAATTCTAATCCTATTTGTAGGTTATAGGCAAACAGAATTCAATCAGGGTTTAATTCAAATTTTCAACCGTTAGGCCAAGAAATCAGGAGCTATTGAACTGGTTAATTTTATACCAAAAGGCTAACCGAGTTCAGTCCGAGTTCAGCATGAGTTCGGCCCGAATTCGGTCTCTTAGTATGGTAGACTTTGTAAATGAATGTGGCCTAATTTGGTGGATAGGTTCTTTGGTTCATTTGAGTGGACTAAGTATCTAGGTATAGGTAGTTGGGATTTGCCAGTGTGACTCAGCTTACATCAGTCCTAGACTCAAATAAATGAAAGATTATATTTAAATATGAAACCAATAGTTGATGCAGAGTCTGACTTTGGTACTGATGGAGTTGATATGCTTTGCCTCGAGTATCTGCTTCATCTGTGTTCTGAATCTGATTCATCTGATGTTTGACGATTATCAGAATTAGGTTGACTGTGACCATTTTTTGTCAACAATCTCCCCCATTATGATAATTGATAAACTATGCCAAAATACACATATGGTGAGTCTGATGTAGCCTTTGATGCAAATAGTTGAAACGTAGACGAAGTTTCTTTGAACGTAGATCTTTCCGTAAAAAACTAGCTTTTTAGAAAAAGCTCCCCCGTAAGTAGATCTTTTCTTTGAACGGGAGCATTTAAAAGAACCTGTAACTTGACATTTCTTTATAGCAAAATTAGGTGCAGATATGTCAACAACATAGATATAAATATATCATAGTTATATGTCATCAACTATACATCATCAACTATAATCGTCACATATTTTGTCATTTCTCCCCCTTTGTCAAAATATCATAGTGGAAAATAATAACTCCCCCATAATCAGTGATTATGACAAATTGAAGAAATAGACATAATAACCAGATAAAAGTAGCATGCATTTGTTTAATAAATTAACCAAAAATAATGTATTATTTTAATTAAAATAAATAACAAGACTAGCACTAGGCAAATAGCATAAATGTTTGAACATTTAAAGCAAATGTTTCTAGTATAGTGAAAATAGAAAAAAAAACGAATACATCCATATAGCCATAAGAAATATAAAACATCATCATCAGCAGCATCAGCAGGCGGGTGATCGTCAAAGTATGCTCCGGTAGGGTCGAAGTACTGCTGAACAAATGGATCACGATGCCTGGACGGGAAGGATCATGATCCACGGGGTGAGGTACAATAGGATGATGGGCTAGGTGATACTGAAGATCTGCTAGGGAGTTGGCTAATGTGAGAGCCTGAAGAGTGGTGCGATAAGACTGGTCGCGAAGCCAAGTGATAATCATAGTGTTCTGCTCTTGGTGTTGAGCAGCTATCATCTCGTTTTGTAACCTGAATTGCTCGCAGAACATTTCCTGGACAGAGTCCAAGGTAGCAAGCTGTGCAGAGGATGAAGGAGTAGGAGTTGGAGTAGGAGGATCTGGGGCTGGATCAGCTGGTGCATCAGAATTAAATGAGTCATCTTCATCAGGAATGAGAGAAATAGGATGAATCCTGTGGGCTTTGTTCGGGTAGGCTGGCTCAGATAGTTAAGTGGGTTCTTTTATAGGAATGTGAAAGTGCTCAAAGATGAGTGGTAGATGCATAGCATAAGGAAGTTGACGTTTGTGTTTACAACAGTCAATCATCTACCAAATCATGGTTTTAGGAAGGCTAAAGGGAGTGGATGTGTAAAAGTGATATAAAGCAGACATCTCCCTATAGGTCACATCATCTTTGGAGGTTTGCTTGGGAATGATAGCAGAGTATATAATACGGTAAAGTTCGTAAAAGTATTGGTTAAAATAACGAGAACAAAACTTTTCGTTAGGACAAGGATGTGGGGCACAAAGTATGTCCCGGAAAGAGTCAAGAGTGATGTCGTCTCTGAGATTGAGTTTGTCGATCTCAACTAGGACATCTCCTTCGTTAGGGATTTCAAGAATTTTACCTAAAGTTGTATCGTCAAATTCAATATCGATTCCACCCACTCTCGAAGAGATAGACCATTGATCATGAGATAGATTATAGTAAAATATACGAATGATGTTCAAATATATGGGTTTTCTAGTTTTGACTAGACGATGAAGATAAAATTCTACAAGTTTAGGTTTTTGGGCATGAAAAGTAGTAAAGTTAATATGATTGCCCTTGAAAATATTTCTTTTCACAAAATCATTGAACCATAGGTTTGTAGTAACAATAGAAGTAAAAAATAAAATCATCATATTCTCCTGAATTTAGAATATTTGGAGAAAATAAGGAATATGTAGCATTATCACTAGAGGGTTGAGAAGAGGAAGCTTCATTTACTTTTTACTTATTTTTCTCAAATTTAGGAGCCATGAATAAGGGTTTGAGAATGTGAAAGATTGTACCTTGAAAAGATTGAAGGGGATGGAGGAGAATCTCACCAAGAGCCTTAGATCTCAAGTTGAGAGAGAATAAGCCTTGAGGAAGGGGATTACAAAACTAGGGTTTTGGAGGAAGGGTTTGATTCTCTATTTTGAGAAGAAGGGTTTGGGAGGATGGAGTAATGAGATCAAATCCGTGGCTACTGGTGTTATATAAAAATACTTGAACCGAATTTGGACCGAATTCTGTCCGAGTTTTGATGGCTCAGGATTTTGAGAAATAAGCTTTTGTAGTAAGCTTATAAAAGCTATAAAAATATATAATTGACAAGTATAAAACAGGTTTATAAATATGACAGGCTATTTATCAGTCATTGCTATTTAGAAAAGTCTTTTAACAAAATTTATAGTAGTCAATTACTGAATGAATGAATAGTTGTATTTAGGAAATATTTTATAAATAGCTCTTTGTATATTATTACTCAGTGAGATATTTTTGTTACTATTAATTAGTTGTAGGGGCCGTTTCCCAGCTAGCAGTGGTCTGAAGACACTTAAGTACCGTGTCACTTAAGGCTGTTTATACCTTGTTGGCAGAAGGACCCTTTAGGCTATTTAACAATACTTTCTATACCTTTAGAGCATAATATTGAAGAATTATTTAGCAAAAGTTTTCTTTATACACATTTTAAGAATAATTAAACTAGCATATTTAATGAGTACAGTATACTACTATAAATATGAAAATTGTGTTACCATAATGACTTAATAGTCATATTTTTGTTGTTGGTGCAATTGCCATGAGAATATCCATTTGGCTTTTTGCAATCACCAACTTTCTCCTTTACCATTACGTCTTGCCGCAAATTATTCCACCTATATGATTTGAACAAGACTTTGGTATCCAGGGTTTGGATCCGTATTTGTTAGCTTTAAGAATCCACTTATACATATTCATATCAACCAATTTTTTGCCTTACACTGAAGTGTAATGTGTCCTTTTAAACCACAATAATGACATATAATATAGGCATTTGTGTTGGGCATAGAAGGATGCGTATGTGAAGTGGTATGACGTGTCTTGCGTGGATATTTATTATAGAATACATGATTATGTGAAGTATGTTGTGTTCTACATGCATGATAGTGTGAAGCATTTGGTTTGCTTGCTGGTGTCTTGTTGTGAGTGCTCTTTTGTTTAGCCATGTATCTCGTGTTAGACTGAGTAGTAGGTTATACGACCTGCTTTTCCAATCTAATCTCTAACTTTTTAGAGGTGGCATATAAATCATCATATTTAGCAGTAAGAGCATCTATCTTAAGTGAGGCATTAGAGTACTTCTCCTTTTCCTGTTTTAAGTCCTCCTTAAATTTAGCATTTTCTTGATTGCTTTCATCATAGCAGTCAAGAGCTTCTTGTAGGCTAAGCTCAAGTTTGGAGATTTCAATAGATTCATCAAAAGAGGAGTTTTCTCTAGCTTCCTTAAGTAAGCAAATAAGCTGATCATTCTTAAGCTGATAAGATTTGATATCTTTTTGAGCTTGCTTATAGTTATTTCTAAGCTTATTATAGTCTTCAAACAAATCATTAAAAGTATCAGATAATTTGTCATACGAAATATCTTTTGTTAGTGAGTCATCTTTTACCTCGCTTACCATTAAGCAAAAGTCTGTCATATGTTGAAGGTTTTTGTCATTCTCATACTGGATGCTTGCATTGATTTCTAGACTTTCACTTGGGCATAAGTTTGCAACATCTTTTTTCTTGCTGTCTTTATTGTTGCATTAAATGTCTGCATCTTTCTTTGTACTTGCAGCTTCTTCATTTTGGTATAAGCTTGCAACATTATGAGGTTCTTCTTCAATTTCTTCTTTGTCTCCATAAGTTGCTTCCAGCATTCTCCATATCTCATATGATATTTTGCACTTGGAGATAAGTTTGAATTCTTCTTCTCCTAGAGTATAGTAGAGCATGTACATTGCCTTTGTATCATCGCTTGCTGCTTTCTTTTCATTTTCGGTATATTTATTATCTGCTTTGTCAACTCTTTTGTAACTATTAGTAACGTAAGTCCATAAGTTAAAGCCAAGAGATTTTAGAAAAGCACTCATATGTATTTTTTTAAATAAATAGTTAGTGCTGTTAAAAATATGTGGCTTATCAAGAAGTTGGCTTTTACCATTGATGGAAAATAGTGATCTTGTTGTTGCCATATGTTATACTCTTTGGATGTTAATCCGATAATCAAGAGAACTTGCAATGGTTCTTATATAAAGAGTACTAGTTTTGATACCAATTGAGGATCAAATGATATCAATAATATCTATATAAAGAGAGCACCTGTTCTGATACAAATTGAAAGAGTAGGTGGGATCAAAAACTAATTAAGAGACTATCTGCTCTTACACCAATTATGGAGCAATTAATGTCAGTAATAGTTTCAATATAAGAGTACCTGCTCTGATACCAATTGATGAAGTAATTGGAATCAGAAACCAAATAAGAGACTACCTGTTTTGATACCAATTGTAGGAGCAAATGGTATCAGTAAAAGTTCTACTATAAGAGTACAAGCTCTAATACCAATTGTAGGACCGTGTATGACAACTCTAGAGGGGGGGTGAATAGAGTTTATGTATGTAGCGGAGTAAAATTACCTGTTAAAATATAATTCTATGGCATACAATGGAGATCAACAACTAGTAGTTAGAATATATCTCATGTGTAAGAATACTACTAGCAGTGTTATGAATATATGCAATAGAGTAAGAGAGAAAGCAAATACAAATACCAAGATGTATACTGGTTTTCCTCTGAGAGGACTAGTCCAGTCCCGAGAACTCAAGCTCAGAGTTTCTCCACTATAATCACCAATAGTGAATCACAAGCTTTAATCTGAAGGCTTGCCACTTCTTTACACCATGAGTTTTGATCTGAAGTCTCGCAACTTCACAGCTTGATAGAGAGAGTAACTGTTGGAACAAAGCTCTTTACAACTCAGAAGACTTCTAGACCGAGATCACACTTGGCACTAGGAAGGCTAGGGAGTTGCTATTTGAGATGGAAAAGTTAAGGCTTTAGGGGTTTGCTCACGATAGGATAGAAGACTTAAGAATAGTTGAGTTGTTATGGTGT
The DNA here is from genome assembly GCA_036927795.1 of Iris macrosiphon. Lineage (NCBI taxonomy): Eukaryota > Viridiplantae > Streptophyta > Magnoliopsida > Asparagales > Iridaceae > Iris > Iris macrosiphon. The sequence goes on along the minus strand of JAYESA010000005.1, from coordinate 224,711,599 downwards.
TGTAAGAATGAAGAATTCCAATCCTATTTATAGGTTGGAGGCAAACATAATTCGGTCAGAATTTGGTCAGGGTTTAATTCAAATTTTCAATCGTTGGGCCAAGAAATCAGGAGCTATTGAACTGGTTAATTTCATTCCAAAAGAGTAACCGAGTTCGGCACGAGTTCGGCCCGAGTTCGGCTCGAGTTCAGTCTCTTAGTATGGTAGACTTTGTAAATGAATGTGGCCTGATTTGGTGGATAGGTTATTTGGTTCATTTGAGTGGACTAAATATCTGGGTATAGGTACTTGGGATATGCTAGTGCGACTCAGTTTACATCAGTTCTAGACTCAAATAAATGAAAGATTATATTTGAATATGAAACCAATAGCTGTTGCAGAGTCTGATTTTGGTACTGACGGAGTTGATATGCTTTGCATCGAGTATCTGCTTCATCTATGTTCTGGATCTGATTCATTTGATGTTTGACGATTATCAGAATTAGGTTGACTGTGACCATTTTGTGTCAACACATCTTCCATTCCCAGCTTGCTAATGATCTCTTGAAAAGTAGTGTTATTGAGCAGTTTTGTGAGAACATCTGCTAATTGTCCTCCTGTGGGAACATATGGAGTACAAATCAATCCGCTTTCCAGCTTATCATTGATAAAATGTCTGTATATCTCAATGCGTTTAGTTCGATCATGTTGTACTTAGATTGTGTGCAATGCTAATGGCTGATTTATTATCACAGTAAAGTCTCATGGGCCCATTCCATTTAATCTTCAGGTCCTCTAGTATGATCTTCAACCATAACAATTCACAGACTCATTATGCCATTGCGCTAAACTTCACTTCTGCGCTTGACTTGGCTACAACATTATGTTTCTTGTTTGTCCATGTTATTAAATTGTCTCCAAGGACGTTACAATAGCCTGTGGTAGACCTCCGATCTACAGGACCCTACATAATCTGATCAGTGTAGGTTTCAAGAGTGAGCTCAGAATTCCTCTTGAGCATTATCCCCTTTCCTGGTTGAGTTTTCAAATAATGAAGCACTCTGTAGGCAGTCTATAGATGAGTCTCCTTAGGATCATGCATGAACATTTTTAAGAACAAGGCTAGGGGAGATGTGAATATCTCTTACACCTGCTACGGTGGTTGTGGTTCCATCGACAACCGTGATTTTCCTATTACTTGGACATGGAGTATAGGTTTTGAACTGGTTTGAGGCATGTCAGGGTCGGCTCCAAAATTTTGGAGGCCCTAGACAAGTTCCAAAAATGAGACCCCCATTCCTTTATTCTAGGTAAAATCAATAAAATAATAATTCATATACTTTATAATATTTTATAGTATGACAAGAGACACCATCAGTCATCATTCTGACTGGCCTTTGAGTATAAAATCATGAAAACAAAATTGTCAATAAAAACATCACTCAAGGACCAGCCGATCAGGTTCCACAGTTCCTACTGTCATTGGTACCGACTATGAATAACCAAATAAAAATAATAATAAGAGTACTTGTAAAAAGAAAGTCCAATCTTACTTAAGCAAGGTTAGGCTCCTTGTTGTGACTCGTGAACCATCTTCAGGTCCGACCATAGAAATAAAGCAAAAGGGAGAGAGAGAGAGAAGGAGAGAGAGAGAGAGAGAGAGAGAGAGATGATATTAACTTAGAAAATAACTTAATTTATCTATTCTACTATATAATGTCAAAACTAGACTTCACCGTGAAAGTTTTTCATTCCAAAAATACCCTTCATTAAAAACAGTAATTAAATACGTATTAAATGTATGTATGCATGCATGAGACAACTTAGGAAATGATAGTTAATAAAACAAAGATATGCATGCATGCAAAGTAGGTAGTTTGGAGAATAAAACAAAAGTTAATAAAGCATGCATGCAAAGTAGGCACATGAACTCAAGAGATAAGAGAAATTTTTTATAAAATTAAGAAATTGTTGGTTGCTCTTTTAATAAACTATTTTTTTTCAAGTAATATGAAATACGTGCAACGCACGTGCGTATATACTAGTATAAACTAATAGGAAAATTTACAAGAGAAAAAAAAGTTGTTTGAAACTAGAAAGGAGACGAAGAAAAATCCTGCATTGGCACGTTTGTTGAGGGGAGAGTCCGTTTTATTTGTTTCCCATAAGAGAGAGAGAGAGAGAGAGAGCTTAGAAACAGAGATAATATTTTATTTTATTTCTATGTTTTATTTATTTTTCTCCAGAATGTCATTGACTTCTCCAGGTCCATAGTTTTTTTTTCCTAGGTTATAAAATGTTGCTAATTCAAAAAAATATTTTTTTTATTAAAAAATAGAGGCCGCTCGAGGAAGGAGGCCTTAGGAAGCTGCCTAGCCCGCCTCCCCCCTGGAGCTGGCTATGAGACATGTGTCATATATGGCTCCTGAGTCTAAAATCCATGAGTCGACGAACACTTTATCAGAGGTATGTAATCCAAGAGAAGATAGCGATTTACCTGAGAGAGCTAACAAGCACCACCAGATGAAGGCATTTCAAGAGAACCTAGTAGACACTTTAACTTCTCTATCTATTCTTCGTTGAATCCTCCAAGTCCTTGTTCTTGATCCCATTTTGCCTGTAGAGTCAAATGAGCATGTTCTTGTTGTCCTCCTTTATTTCCCCACTCATGGCTTATTGTGGAAGGCTTTCCGTATAATTTCTCCAGCAATGGTCTTTTGTTTGTCTCAACATTTTATAGTATGTGCACCAGAGATCATCTCGATTTGTCCTTTCTGAGAACTCTGCCTTTTAATTCCCAGCTTGTGGTGGTTGTTCCAAGGTGAGACTCGCTGTTTGTTACCATAAGCTGCGAGTACAGAGCCATCAACAGGTTGAGGGTCAAGCATAATCCCTCTCCGACTCTCTTCATCTCATATCAGGGAAATCGTCTCATCGAGGGACGGTATTTCGACCTTGCCCAAAATACGAATCCTTACTTGATCAAATTCAGGGTTTAAAGCTGCAAGAAAGTCATAAACCTTATCTCTTTCAATAATTTTTTTAATTGCTACTGCACACAGTGCATTTCAAATCAATCACCCGGTAATGATTCAATTTCCTTTTTCCTTTCAGAAAAGTCCGAACGAGTTGTGGCCACTTTAAGTAATTTCTGCCATTAAGCCGATACGATGGTTGGATGTTTTGTAAATCGCCTGTGACACACAATATTTTCTCTTCCTCTACTGATTGAGACACTGGAACCGCAGGAATGGATGATACCGTCTCAGACATACTTCAAAATTGGCTATGAAGGTGAAGGTGAGAGATCCATAGCAATTAAGGCTGCCCAAACAGGTATACCCCTCCAATATTTGAATTAATATTAATATAGGGGGTATTATGGTATTTTACCCCCCTTTACACTTATATATGCAACCAGGTGGGGCATTCTGGAGGGAATGGGGGACTGGGTTTACCCGGGCCGGGGCCGAGCTTAGACTGGGCACCGACCGGGCCGGTCTAGGACAGGTCGAACAATTTTTTTCGGCTGAACTGGTTTGGTTCGGGTTTTGCCGAGGTCCGGGCCGTGTTAATTTCTAGACCCAGCACGAATCTGGTCGGGTCATAGGCCGGGCCGATTGGCCCATTGATAGGGCCCGTGCCAGTCAAGATCGGGTTTGGCTGGGTCGGTTCATAGTCGGGTTGCCGCCCGCCCAGCCCAGTTAACACCGTGACTATCTCATCAAAGTGACTTTTGGTAAATCTTGTAATAAAGAGAACGAGTGTCAAGGGCTCTAAATAGCGAATAACTGATGGTGGGTCATATCGAGCATAGGTTCTAATCTTTCTATGGGATTCCATAAGTTGTAGCGATGAACCTAATATATATAATGCACACCCAGAAGTGTGTAAGTGTGAAACGTCAGTTTCATACCTAATTATCAATTCTAATGTCGAATAGGATTGGGTGGCGAAAGACCTCAAACATATCAAATATGCATGTATGTAAAATTACATAGCCCATACAGAAATAAGAAGTTTGTTACACATCATCAAAGTCCTGGTGATCTAATGAAGGTACTTAATGAATGCTTGCGAGACTGTTTTGGCTATGAAGATGGAGAACTAGATGTTCAACTTCAATCCCACAAAATGCAATAATTATCAAAAGTCTTTAATATGAACTATAGTTATTATCAAGTCTTTTAGACTTTATTGGATAATTTGGGTGGTGAGCCCGCAACTAAATCATCTAATCTATGAGTTTAGCAAATGCAGTATTTCGAATAGACAAAAAGCATATATATGACCATCGAGCTAATGCATCAACAAACACTACCAAAATAGCTCATATTAGCGATGTCAAGCTTAGACGTCGCTATATATTAAGACTTTAGCGACGTCGACCTAAAATATCGTAATACATCGTTGATTTGCGACGTTCCCCGACACCCAGCGACTACCATTAGTATTATTGAAATAAACGACGCTCAAGGTCGCTGTACGTCGCTAAATTTTTTAAACAGCGACATGAAGCGACATTATATCTTCTACGTCGTCGTATATTAAAATTATTAGCGACGTCCCGTCGCTAATCATGTTAATATAGGATTTGAGTTTTCATTTTCTCCCATTCCCAAAACCCTCTCCAACATATCAGAACTCGAACCCTCTCCCCTCATTCACAGAACCCTCTCTCTTCCTCCTCCCCGCTACTACCATGACCCCCCAAGCCCACTCGCCTCAGCACCGCCCTCTCCGAACGGGCCCCAACCACTAGTCAGCGCAGCCCTCCCTGGCCCCAAAGCCCCCCGTCCCGACGTCGTCCTATCCGGCCAGTTTTTCTCTCCACGGACTTGCCCTCCTACGTCAACCCCCTCCCGGGTTGGATAAACCCTTACCCTAACCCTATCTCTCCCTCTTAGCAAACTGATACGACACAGACACCCAAACACAAACATGACATGGACACAAACACTGACACGAAACTAGGGTCATGTCTAGTATTAAGGACACAAAAATACATACATGATACGGACACACAAAACTGACACAAACACAGATACGACACGGACACACAAGCACTAACACTGACACTGACACAAAACTAGGGTTAGGGCTAGTATCTCGATGACCCCAAGCTTGTTTTATTTTATTTTTGTATATTTTTCAAAGTAGGCTAATATGAAGGATAGTTCTTATGTATGTTGATGAGAATAAGAAAATGCAAGCTTAATAAGTAACCACATCACCAATAATACCAAGGCAATGTTAGGCCCCAAAGCCATTGGGAGCCTTCTATATCAAGACCCTTCTATGTAGACAGTGCATTGCGTGTGTATGTATATATGTTTGAGTGAGGGATAAATGAGCTAGTGAGGGTTAATAATCTACATAGATAGGTACATATATAAGGGTATAAAAATATACATTTATAGAAGTAGGTATAACTATGTGTTGATTGTCAAGAGTGAGTATCCTAGAGTTTATGTTGGTACCAAGATACTAAGTGTCAAGTATAGTTAGTGTCATGGGTATTTGAACTATATCCTAGTGTCAAGATACAATAGAGTATCAATGTGATATTGTGTACCCTGTATGTGACATCCACATGATACACAAATACCTAGAGTGTTATCAATACCTATATCAAGTGTCCTAGGATATTAAGGTAAGGGTAGTTGTCAAGGCATGAGTCAAGATACTGGGTAAAATACATATATAGGTATATATTTACATGTAATATGTGATAGATACCTACTAGTAGTGGTCAGCCCGAAGTTAAGTGTCCATGCCAGCCCTTCTCTTAAAAGTAAATTTACATTTGTAAGCCTTCTTGAGGCTTTTAAAGTTCTACCAATTTTTGAAAAATTATAGAAAAGACAAAGAACGTGTCAAAGTGTCCATGTCCAATTTTTTAAAAATCTGGTAGAACTCTAAGAGCCTAAAAAAGGCTTACATGTACAAATTTACTTTTCAGAGAAGGGCTGACAATGAATACGTGACGACACCTATTTAATAGGGTTTGAAATCAGAGTTGTCCACATGTCTACTAGTTTTCGGATAGTCACAAATTACAAAATGGATACTCATGAACCACGATATGGATACTCACGCATCACAACTCGAATACTCCCATATCAATAGGAGTTGTTACTTTAATGAACATGTGTATCCATCTTTGCATTCATTTGGATAATATACTTGAACGATGTCTATTTATCTTTATAGAAGTATCTAGAAATGAATCTGAATTACTACTTGTATTATTGTTCGTAGATGTACAACCGTCATCCTGATAACATGTGCGGTGTGAGAGATAAATTCATACATGGGGTAGAACAGTTCATGTAGTTCGCTAAGACGTTCCCTTAGTACATGGACGACACCAAAATTAAATGTTTGTGTGTGAGATATCGCAACCTGAAATATCACTCAGAAGTGGATGTGACATATCATTTTTACTCGAGGGGTTTTATGCCGAATTACTATCAGTGGACCTCACACGGAGAACTTATTTCTTTAACATCGGCGCCGGAGCCTTATGCGGAGCCGTATATGGATGTCTACGACCATGCTGATTATGACGACGGGTGTGTGAACATAGTTTTCGATGCTACCGGGCCTAGTTTCGATCTGGACAATCACAATGCAGTTGAGAAGGCACCGAATGCCGATGCTGCAAAGTTCATGGAGTTACTGAAGAATGCAAGGACTCCATTATATCCTAGTTGTGAGAATCATTTACCGTAGGAGTTGGTTACAAGACTGTTGAACATCAAGCCCAATTTTAACATGTCGCAAGAATGCTACAATGGACTGATGGAGTTGATTATAAAGATCTTGTCGGCGGGTGCTAAGTTACCTAAAGACTTCTACCGGTCTACGAGGATGGTGAGATCGCTCTGGATGAGATACGAGAAAATTGATGCATGTTACAACGGGTGCATGTTGTACTATAAAGACGACAAGGGTAAAGACGTATGCAGATTTTATGGTACTGGTCGCTACAAGGCAATTAGTACATGAAGGTTTGCCGGTGCATGAAAGCCGACCGATTCGATATACTACTTGCCTTTAACGTCGCGGTTGTAGAGGTTGTTTATGCTGAAAGAGATTGCCGAAAACATGAGTTGGCACATGCGAGAACAGATTAAAGGACTATTGGACCACCCATCCGATGGAGAAGCATGGAAGCACTTCGATCGAGAGTATCCCGATTTTGCTTCGGAACCGCGTAATGTAAGATTGGGGCTCTCCTCCGACGGTTTCACACCATTCGGACTTTTAGACTCCCAATATTCGTGTTGGCTTGTGATCGTCACCCCATACAACCTACCGCCTTGTATGTGCATAAAGACTCTGGTTATGTTCTTAACTTTCATTATCCTGGGTCTGAACAATATAAAGGGAAACATCGATGTGTACTTGCAACCATTGATAAATATAAGATTGGGGCTCTCCTCCGATGGAAAGTAGGCGCCAACACGTACGATGTTTCAAAAAAGCAAAATTTTCAGATGAGGGCAGCATTTATGTGGACCATCAACGAATTCTTGGCTTATGAAATGTTATCATGATATAACACTCATGGTTGTCTCTCATGTCTATATTTTATGGACCGCATTAAGGTTTATCATTTAAAACACGGAGAAAAATCATGCTTCTTCGATTGTCATCGAAAATTTCTGCCGTCGGATCATCTATCCCGGAGCATCAAGAATGCATTTTGTGCCGGCCACTACTAGAATAAGTCAAATTAGCGACGTCTAGAAATGTCGCTAAAAAGCATGAAAACTTCACTAAAAAAATTTAACAACATAATTAGCGATGTTTCATTGAAATCACATTTAAGCTAGTCATTGACAGGGAAAACGTCGCTATAGCGACGTATTCGCGTCGCTAATATTTTTTATATTAGCAACGTTTAGCGACGCAACATAGATATATTAGCGACGTGTTGTGTGTCGCTAAACGTCACTAATCTTTTTCTATTTAGCTATGTTTTACAACACATTTAGCGACATTATGCTGACCTGGTAAATACTGTCATGTCAGTAATTTAGCGATGTTTAGCGACATAATTAGCTACGTTCTGATACAATTAGAGATGTATTTAGCGACGTATATAAACGTCACTAAATTATAACTTTTTAAAAAAAACCTTGAATAAATGTATGCTTGAAGTTTGTCATATATCCTTGCAAGATCATAGTTCATAAAAATAGACAGACCCGGAGTAACCCTCCGTTGAATTTTCTGGGTTCGTCGACTCCTTCAGTGGAACACTCAACACTGATAAATTTTTATGCATTCAATATTAATAATAAAGTAAAATTAAAAGAAATAGACACATTCTTAATAAATAAAGTATGAAAATAAATATTCAGCAAATTCGTATGCATCATACAAACTAAGTCTGAAAAAAATATCCAGTAAGCATCACAACTGGTACTGGATGTGCACAAATAAAGTCTGAAAGGCTATCTCAATACATAAATGACCCAATATCATGGGCCAAAAGTCTGGAAAAAATAAACTGTCCTAACTAGGATAACTGTTGATCCGAAGAAGGAGCACCATGGTGAGCCTAGGAGATGAGCCTGTCCAAAGAATAACTACTACTGATCAGGAGGAGAAGAAGAAGCACCCCCATGAATCTGGGATATCAGCGAGGTCCACTGCTTCGGTAAAATCATCAAGGCACCCGATGGAGGAGTATGTGCAGTCAATGTAGATGTCGATGCCGGTAGACCAGGAGAACGTATTTGCTCCAATACTGTCAGTCGAGCATTACCAGAATCCATGAAAGATAATATCCTCACAGTACTTTGCTCCACTGACTGGCTCATCTGAACCTGTGACGTCTGCAGCCTGTCCAGTGCATCGTCCATGGCTATATACGACCCCTGTAGCGCTGCCACGTTGTGCTCTGTCGGCGTGGTCAGATCCTTCAGCTCTGTGATTCTACGTTCAAGTGAATCAAAATGTGCTACGATCATTACATCGTCCGTCTGCGGTATGGATTACAACATAATCCTCTGTAGCAACTCGTCACGCATAGACATAATTTGATGGTCAACCCTCTCCTGCGGGGTTCGTACCGACTCCTGGGAGGGATGTATGGTATGTACACTGGCTGTGGGGCTCCTAGAGGACTGCGATACAATATAGGTGCCTTAGGATCCCGTATCATACAAAGTACCCCTCTGCAGACCACCAATATCGGTTATCCACATATCATCAACCAACGTGGCTAGGTGGGCGGAGGGCTGCGAGGAACGACCAGCCTCTCTCTGTGTGGGCTGGGTCGACCGCTCACGGATCCTAAGATACTCATCCTAAAAATACTTATCTCTCGATAAGCGTACTACTTACTATCCATTCGTCATGTATAATTATTAATATATATCTAAGGTACTTATTATTAACTACATGAATATTTATTTGTATATTTTTAAAGTTATATTAATACTAACAAAATATAAAGTAATATTTACGTAGCTCTGAGTGGCCCTCTTATCGATGAGCTGTCCGCCCTTCCTATGGGTGACGAGGAACATTGTCACCATGTTAGCGTCCTCACCCCTCTGGACCTATTAAAAAATATATTGTATATTACTAAAATTAAATATTTTATTCTACTTTGATTAAAATGTTATGTATACAATGAAATACATACCATGTGATAGAAATATTCTGTCATCGAAATCGATCTACCATACCACTTTTCTGCCTTCTTCCTGTCCGCCTTCGCCTTCTCCAACTTTTTCTTGTACTTAGGATCGTTAAATCTAACCGTCATCGCAGTCCACTGCTCAGGCGTGATCCAACCTTGGATTGGTTGTCCCAAACGATCATGATCCTTCTAGTCGCAGATCGCATCAGGGATAAGTTTGGCGGCGACGGCAGGAAAGTGTTGCTCGATCACCTCAGCCCTGTGTGGAGGATAGAAATATGTTTTCTACAAGAAGTAATATAGAAAGTTATATAGAAAAAAGACCAAATTAGATGATTGATATTAAAACCAAATTTACTTTTACCTTGAAGTGCGCAAACCAGAATGCCTTCCTCTCGTCTAGTGCATCCGAGTAGTTGATCCAAGGGCCACCATAATTATACCACAAAAAATGCCACAACGATCTCTGTATCGAAAAAGGACGATATCTATACATAGATAATTATATTAAATTAAAAGTGAATATATATTTATATATGCGTAAGAAAACTAAAACTAATTAACTTACTTTACAGGCCCAGCAGTCCTAGTCTCGTCCGGAGGAGCACACAGAGGATCACTCTGAAACATGTGAGAAGATGAAGGCGCAGTCAGCTGGCCCCCGTCCATCTTCTCCTCGGTCCCTATGGTACCATCAGCAGGAGTAATGGTGGATGTACGAGTAGTGTCAGGCATGGAACTACTCATCCCAGGAGTACTTCCAGGAGGAGATAGTGGTCAAAAGACTGGAGTAATGGAAGACGAGGGTCCGAACCCAGTACCATGTCCCGAAGGAGAACTTCCAGTCAGAGTAGCATATCGTCTACATACTCTACCTTTAGACTGACCGAACGATCCGTGTCATCCTGTCATACCTGACTTATGATAAACAAAATTAAAGTTACAAGGAAACATTTTAAATGCATTATATGTCACTAAATAAAAAGAAGAAGAAAATATACTACATAGCCACAAGTACATGTCACTAAATTAATTTTATATTCCATAGCAAAAATACAATAACATCACAAAATAATACTAAATCAAATGCTAAGTAAGATAAGCACAATATGATATATAGAGAAAAAAATCCAATATCTTAAGTTGTAAATAAGTCTAGATAATAACCATAAGTCTAATGCAGAAAAATAATACACCCAGAAAGATAATACATCTAAGAAGTCCAATCCAGAAAGATAATACAACGATAAGTCTACCTAAGATAAATTCGGGCATGTCAGAAGACTAAATAGATTTTATTTTTAATCATCTTCTGAAAATTTATCTTCTTCATTTTTCTCGTCCTCCTCTTTATCTTCGTCATCATCTTCACTTTTATCTACTTCGCCTTCCTCTTCGGATAATTCTACATTTTCTACACGATTAGACGTTTAATAGGGAACTTCCATTAAGTCCGCATCTATAATATTTGTTATAAGAGGTAGCTTATCCTCATGATAAGCTATTTTGTCAACGTCAAAAGTATTTTGATCTTTGGTCTTGCATACTGCCCACCAGTCCGACCTCTTTGTTTCCTATTTATGATAAGTTGTGAAGTATATGAGTTAAGCCTGACTTGATAGGACAAATGATTCATAGCCTTGATATCGACGCTAATAGTTTATATCCACAAGACCATGCTTGTCTATTTTTGAACCTTGATCTTCAATCGGATTGACTCATTCACAACTGAATAACACGATCTTAGCCGGCTCTATTCCATAATTATATATCAACTCAATAATCTTCCGTAAGACATCATAGAAATTATTTCCTGTATCGACATCTTTGTAGTTCGAAGATGTGATATGCAAACAACTATTTTTTTGTGGAATCGAGATCTATGAAGTTGTATCTGATCGAAGCAGTTGTTGACTTGAACCTAAACCTATTTACATAATAGCTTGGCCAGATTTTAATGGCATAAATTGCCTTCTTAGCAAGAATTCTAATAGATTCATTCTCAAGTGTTGCGTCTGGATGATCGACCTAAATACCACAAGATAAGAAATTAAGTTCAACGTTCCGTTAATTATTTTGTAAAGTGCATATACAAAAAGAAATTAGTGAGCTCCTTACATATGCACTCAACCAAGAAGAAAAATAACGTCTCATTTCCTGTTCTACTTCTTCATCTGTTATATATGGTCTCATCGACCCCGCCTCATCATTAAATATGCTAAAAAATAAAAAAATATCGCCTAATTACTATAAAAATATTAGTGTATACTATTAAATTGAGATGACTTAAACATGGACATATCAATTACTTACCCTTCGAGCTTCTCCACTTCATCCTCATTATAGTTGAGTAATATATACAACTGAGCAACCCTTAGCTCGTCGATATTTAGATATCTCTTCTTCATTTTGCCCGAAGGCTTACTAAAAGTATTTAATACTTTCAGTATTTTATTATTAGATTCACGGTACTCGTCGTCGTTTCTCGGGGCTCTCGTTCAATTAGTAGGAACATGAGGCTTGAAATATATGGAACAAAAGTTTATAATCTTCTCAAGAACATATGCTTCACAAATAGAACCCTCAACCCATGCTTTATTTTTTATATTTCTCTTTAGGTGTTTCAACTGCCGCTCAAACGGATACATCAACCTACATGTCTACTGACACATGCCTCACAGGAAAGATAAATTGGCAAATGTTCCATGGAGTCAAAAAAGCTAGGAGAAAGCATTCGCTCGAGCTTGTATTATATTATCACAATGCCCTTCTCTTGCTTTTCTAGGTGGTTGACGAGCAACTTAGTAGAACAAATAACTCTGAAGAATATACCAAGATCTGTCAATGGATCCCAAACTACCTGTGATAAGAATTCCCAAAATACAATTGGAATTAACCTCTCTATGAATAAATGACAGTAATGGCTCTTCATACCAGCCAGTTTATTTTCCTTCGGGTAGACGCATCTTCTCATATTCGACATGTACCCGTCTGAAAATTTTAGCCCCTGAATCCACATACAAAGTCTCCCTTTATCCTCCTTTTCCAGTGAGAAAATTATCTTAGGCTGCTTATACTTTCCATTTTCTTACTCTATCAAATGTAATGCAGGGCGTCTGCATATTTCTTCCAAGTCTAACCTGGCCTTGGGATTGTTTTTCGTCTTCCACTTTATATCCATCATAGTATTAATTATGTTGTCAAACACATTCTTCTCAATATGCATAACATCATGGTTATATCTGATCATATTGGTGCTCCAATATGGCAGGTCCCATAATATGCTTCTCTTCGTTCAGTTATGAGTGTGATCAAATCCATCACACTTTTACCACTTAGTAGGCTCTTCATTATCACTTGGTAAATCTTTAATCTTTTTTCATATCGTGTGTCCGAGATACCTTGGACGTGGATTTGCCTTCTGCATAATGCCGACAGGAAATGCATTCATGTTCCTCCAGAACAGATAATCTGACGGCAGAAATTATCGATAACAGTCGAAGAAGCACGGGTTTTCTTCGTGTTCCAAACAGAAATCCTTAGTATGGTCCATGCAATACAGACCTGAGAGACGACCATGAGTGCTCCATCTTGATAACATGCCATAAGCCGAAAAGTATTTTGATGGTCCACATAAGTGCTGCCCTCATCTGAAAATTATGCTTGTTTTGAAACATCGTATGTGTTAGCGCCTAATTCCCACAGCTGATTCAACTTATCTATCAACGGTTGTAAGTACACATAGATGTTCCTCTTTGGGATAATGACGGTTAAGAACATAATCGGAGACTTCATGCACATCCAAGGTGATAGGTTATATGGGGTGACGATTACAGGTAAACACGAATACTGGGAGCCCAAAAGTCTGAATACGGTAAAAATTTCATAGAAGAGCCCCAATATTATATTATGCGGATCCAAAGCAAAATTGGGATACTCTCGATTAAAGTGCTTCCATACTTCTCCATTGGATGGGTGATCCAATATTCTTTCAATCTGTTATTGCCTGTACCAACTCATATTTTTGGCAGTCTCCTTCACCATAAACAACCTCTACAACCGCGGTGTTAAAGGCAAGTAGTGCATTGAATCTGTCATCTTCCTTGCACCGACAGACCTTCCTATACCAGTTTCGTTGTAGCGATCAACACTACAAAATTTGCACATATCTCCATCATTGTTGTCTTTGTAGTATATCATACACCCGTTGTGATATGCATCAATTTTCTCGTGTCCCATCTAGAGCGATCTCACCATCCTCTTAGACCGGTAGAAGTCTTTAGGTAACATAGCACCCGTCGACAAGATCTCTATAATCAACTCCATCAGTCGGTTGTAGCATTCTTACGACATGTTAAAATCGGACTTGATGCTCAACAGTCTTGTAGCCGCCTCTAATGGTGAATGATCCTCACAATCAAAATATAATTGAGTCCTTGTATTCTCCAGTAACTCCATAAACTTTGTAACATCGGCATTCAGTGCCTCCTCAGCTGCACCATAATTGTCCAGATCAAAACTAGGCCCGACAGCATCGAAAACTATGTTTATATACCCGTCGTCGTAATCAACGTGGTAATTGACATCCATATACTGCTCCCCATAAGGCTCTGGATCCGATGCTAAAGTAACAAGTTCTCTGTGTAAGGTCCACTGATAGTAATTCAGCGTGAAACTCCTCAAGTATAAATGACATGTCACATCTACTTCTGGGTGATATTTTGAGTTACGACATATCACACACGGACACTTAATTTTGGTGTCATCCATGTAGTGAGGGAACGCCTTGGCGGAGTGTAGGAAGTTCTCCACCCCCTGTATAAATTTATTCCGCATACTGCACATGTCATCAGGATAACGGTTGTACATCTACGAACAATGACGCATGAAGTAATTCAAATCCATTTCTAGATACTTTTACAAAGATGAATAAAAATTATTCAATTATATTATCCAAATGGATGTGGAAGGTTAATATACTGATACTCCTAGTTCTAGCATTGATACTCATGAATACCCAATTATGTTGTATACCTACTCATCTACACAAACAAAAGAATGTCCCAAACTATTGCAGGGTATGTTGAATTAAAAATTACATCCAACCATATACCAAAACTTACTTAAAGATACTCACTTGTATCCTGGATATCCACACTTGACATTTACACTTCGCATATAGACACTCTAGGTATTACCCACTTGACATTTACACTGGTAGATATTATTTATATTGACATTATAAATGTCAAGTGTGGGCCCAAATACAATATCTTGACTAAAATATATACTCAAATTCCTTGCTACTTAACTATCACACACACAGAGTTGACACTCATTGATACACACACACACACACCCTCACTGCTCTGTGTACAAGTGTGCACTGCATAACACCTCACTTAATATTACTCGATCTCCTTCCCAAGTGTATTGCAATGTACTGCTGTGCACCTATCACCCCTTGCTGCAACATTGAGATACACTCCCCCCTTAGCACACACATATCATAAACATGCACACTATCTTTTTTTGGGTCACCATGTATAGCTCTAAACTAGGATGCGTGATTGTAGGAATTTTTTTAACCACACATAATCAAGTCACTCACTCCTACCACATAATTGCTTAAAACCACAATAATGCTTATAACCATGCATGATTGATAACCAATATATGCGTATGTCCGTGTCCGATAAAATCCTTACAACCTTATCCTCGATATCATGTCCTAACCTTTCATATCTATGTATCCTACAATTTTACCATACGTATCATGAGATAACATGATACAAACACGTGTGTGTCTGTGTCTATGTTAGGGTTAGGATTAGTGTCTGTGTGTGTTAGTGTGTCCACGTATCCGAGTTAGGGTTAGTATTAGTGTCCGCCCGTGCGCGTGCGCACGTGTGTGTGTGTGTGTGTGTGTGTGTGTGTGTGTGTCCGAGTTAGGGTTAGGGTTTACCTAAGGAGTAGGTGGCCGGAGAGGAGGGGGTTGACCGAGGAGGGAGTACCCGGAGAGGAGGAGCTTGGTTGAGGAGGAGGAGCCCGGAGAGGACGAGGAGGAGGAGGATCTTAGTGGAGGAGGAGGAGGGGGTGCCCAAGGTCGAAAGGAGAGCACGGTCGACGGCAGAGAACGGTCGGTGGGGTCATCGGCGAGTGGTTGGGTTTTGGGAAATTTTTGACTAAGTATGGGGAAAAAGTAAAACTGGATCGTTATATTGGAAAAAAATTAGAGATGTCGGATCCAGACGTCTCTAATCATCGTTATTAAGGATATTTAGATAGTGACTAAACATCGCTAATTATTAAAATATTAGCGACTTCTTGGACGTCGCTAAATATCTGCATTAAAAAATTTCAGTGACGTCTTGCTACATTTATAAATGTCGCTAATTAAAAAATTAACATCGTCGATAAATATGTCACAAAACGTTACTAAATCAATAACTTTAGCGACATTTAGCGACGTTAAAAAGTATATAGTGACTATTCTTTGAAAAAACTCAAGTATAGTCACTACTAGTCATTTTGGTCACAAACAGCGATGTACATCAATATTTATTTATGAAGTCGCCAAATTCTTTAATATTAGCAACGTTTACCGACGACGTCGCTAAAAAAATTGCTATTTTATCATATTTTGGTAGTGGGCGTTATTGAGAAGGCAAATCCACCTCCATGGTGGTCCGAAGACACGATATGGGAAGAGGTTAAAGATCTACCAAGTGCTGTCGAAGAGCCTACTAAGGCGTACAAGTGCGATAGATTTGGTCATACTCATAACTAGACGAAGAGGAGCATATTCTGGGACCTGCCATATTGGAGCACCAATCTGATTAGACATAACCTTGTTGTCATACATATCAATAAGAATGCGTTTGACAACATAATTAATACTGTGATGGACTTAAATGGGAAGACGAAAGGCAATCCCAATGCCAGGTTGGACTTGGAAGAAATATGCAGATGCCCTACATTGTATTTGATAGAGGAAGGGAATGTGAAGTATAAGCAGCCTAAGGCAATTTTCTCACTGGACAATGATGATAAAGGGAGATTTTGAAGGTGGATTCAGGGGCTAACATTTTCAGATAGGTATGTATCAAATCTGAGAAGATGCGTCGACCCAAAAAAAAATAAACTAACGGGTATGAAGAGCCACGACTTTCACGTATTCATGGAGAGGTTAATTTCGATTGCATTTTGGGAAATCTTATCGCAGGTAGTTTGGGATCCTTTTACAGAGATTAGAATATTCTTCAGAAATCTTTGTCCTACCCAGTTAATCGTCGATCATCTAGAAAAGCAAGAGAAGGATATTGCGGTAACACTGTACAAGCTTGAAAGAGTGCTCCCTCCTGGATGTTTTGACTCTATGGAGCATTTGCCAATTTATCTTTCCTACGAGGCACGTGTTGGCGGGCCTATCGATTATCAATAGATGTACCCGTTCGAGCATCAACTGAACCACCTAAAGAGAAAGGTAAAAAATAAGGCAAGGGTCAAGGGTTCTATTTGTAAAGCCTATGTTCTTGAGGAGTTTATAAACTTTTGCTCGATATATTTTAAGACACATATTGGTACTAATAGAACAAGAGCTTCGAGAAAAGATGACGGATATCAGGAATCTAATGATACAATACTGAAAGTATTCAATTCTTTCAGTAAACCTTCGGACAAAATGATGAAGAGATATCTGAATGACGATGAGCTATGGGCTGCTTAGTTGTATATATTACTAAACTGCGATGAGGATGAAGTGAAGAAGCTAGAGGGGTAAGTAATTAATACATCAATTTTTAAGTCATCTTAATGTAATAGTATACGCTAATATTGTTACACTAATCGGGCGATGCTTTGTTATTTTTCAACACTTTTAATAAAGAGGTGGGGTCAATGAGACCATACACAAAAGATGAAGAAGTAGAACATAAAATAAGACTTTATTTTTCTTCTGGTTGAGTGCATAAGTAGGATCTTTTTGTGTATGCACTTGCATAATATTTAACAGAACGTTGAACTTAATATCGTTTCTTTGGTATTTAGGTCGATCGTCCCCACACAACACTCGAGAATAAGTCTATTAAAACTCTAGCCAAGGGATCAATTTATGTTGTCAAAATTTGGCCAAGCTACTGTGTGAATGGGTTTAGGTTCAAGTCAACAAAATCCCTGATAAGCCACAACTTCTTGGATCTCGATTCTACAAAAAATAGTTGTTTGTGTATCAGATCTTTGAGCTACAAAGATGTCAATCCAGGCAATAATTTTTATGGCATCTTACGGGAGATTGTGGAGTTGACATATAATTATGGAACATAGCCTGCTAAGATCATGTTATTCAGGTGTGATTGGTTCGATCTGATCCAAGATCCAGGTTAAAAAATAGACAAGCATGGTCTTATGGATATAAAATACCGACATCGATATCAAGGCTATGAACTATTTGTTCTATCAAGTCAGGCTCAGCTTGTGTACTTTACAACTTATCCTAAACAGGGAACAACAAGGTCAGACTGGTGGGCAGCATGCAAGACGAAAGCTAGAAATACCTTTGACGTTAATGAAATAGCTTATCAGGAGGATGAGCTACCTATTGTAACAAATATTGTAGATGTTGACTCAACGAAAGTTCCTCATTACATGTCTAATCGTGTGGAAAAGGTAAAATTATCTGAAGAGGAAGATGAAGTAGATGGAAGTTAAGATGAGGAGGAAGAAGAAGAGGAGGACGAGGAAAACGAAGAACATAAATTTTTAGAAGAGGATTAAAAATAAAATAAAATCTATTTAGAACTCTAGCCTTGTACTGCATTTTTTATGTAGAATGTAACATCTATTTTTACTGTATGGATACATATATTTATATCTGTTATTAATTATATTTTTTGTTTTTATTTATCTTAACAGATGGCACCCAAGACCCGAGCATGTGCACGTCGCTTTAGAGAGGCACTTCCTACTGTTAAGGAGGAAGTGGTACCTCATACTGTTTAGGAGAAAGTGACTGTTAAGGAGAAAGTGACACCTCTTACTGTTAAATTGGAAGCAGTTGTTAAGGTGGAAGTGATATCTCCAACTGTTAAGAAGGAAGTTGTACTCCTACTGTTGGGCAGGCACCAGCTCAAGGGGAGGGGGGAGTTCCCGTCACCCAGTACCTATAGCAGAGATTGATCACCTAGACGCTGCTTATGTAAAATATCCGAGAGACCGGTACATGCCCCAGCGTAATCGATTTCCTTGAGACTTATGGTGTGACTGTGAT
The DNA here is from genome assembly GCA_036927795.1 of Iris macrosiphon. NCBI lineage: Eukaryota > Viridiplantae > Streptophyta > Magnoliopsida > Asparagales > Iridaceae > Iris > Iris macrosiphon. The sequence goes on along the minus strand of JAYESA010000005.1, from coordinate 224,692,691 downwards.
ACTTTTAGTGTGCTTATTATATAACTGTGATACTTTTATATTGTGCTTATTGTCTGATTATGACATTTCATATACTTTTGTGATATTTAGTACCCAGAAAATTCAACGGAGGGTTGCTACAGGTCTGTCTATTTTGATGAACTGTTATAAGTCTGTGTATTTATTTTATCATCATATATTATTATCAGGTAGGACAGGATGACGCGGATCATTCAAAGGTAGATCCTCTAGACAGAGTGCTCCTCCTATATCGGCTACTGGTTTTATATTCTTATCGCAGAGTACTCTAGTGTACCGACCAGTCATATCTCTAAATTCGTCGACGGTACATGGCTGTACTCCTGGGACAAACAGTTCTAGGCCTGAGACTACTCCCCCATCCAGCCTTCCTCCTGCTGATGGACCATGGAGATAGAGGAGCAGATGGAGGAGGTCGAGTTGACTCCGTCTGCGCATGATCAGAGCGATCCTCTATGCGCGCCTCCGGATGAGACAATGATAGAGATTTGGAGGGACGGGTCTATCAAGTAAGTTAAATAGTTAATATTTTTCAAATGATTATATCTGTATATTCATGAATTTAATTATCATTGTATAGATATCGTCCATCGACGGTACAAAGAGCACTAGGATATTTTCTAAGGCAGAACTATGGTGGGCCTTGTATCAACTACTTAGATGCTCCTGAAGATAGGAATGCATTCTGGTTTGCCCACTTCAAGGTAAAAATATATTTACTTTTAATATAAATAATAATTTATGTATATTATATAACTCTTTATTTGACTTCTTATAGAAAATCTATTTCTATCCACCATATCGGGCTAAGAAGATCGAGGAGCAGTTTTCTGTCGTCGCCGCCAAGCTGATCCGTGATGCGATCAATGACCAGAAGGCCCATGATCTCTCCAAAAAATTGATCCACGGTTGGATCATGCCTGAGCAGTGGACTGCGATGAAGGCAAGATTCGGCGAACCCAGTTACATGGAAAGGTCGAAGAAGGCGAAGGTGGTGGCTCGATTTCCACGACAGAATATTTTCGTCATCTGATATGTATTCTATTAAATATATATTATTTTAATAAAATAGGATAAGATGTTTAAATTTAATAGTATATAATATAATTTTCAACAGGTACAAAGGGGTTAGGACGCCAACATGGTGACCGTCATCCTAGCCACCCATCAGAAGGACGAATAGCTCATCGATGAGATGGCCACACAGACCTATGTATATTTTACTATCCTATGTTAGTTTTAATATAACTTAAAAATATGCTAATAGATGTTAGCAACCACTTTTCTAGGACAAGTATCTTAAATTACGTGAACGGGAGACTGCTAGTGCACCTGCAGAGGGAGGGGCTGGTAGTTCCTCACAACAGTCTATAGCTCTGTCGGTGGATGAGCTCTGGATGACTGTCATTGGGGGTCTTCAGAGGGGTACATACTATGGTACAGGATTCTACGGTGCCTTTGTTGCGACGCAGTCATCCAGGGCCCCCTTTGTTAGTATGCATTCCTCGCATCCTTCACAAGCATCGGCACGATCCCAGGAGAGCATTGACCATCAGATTGTTGACCTATATGACGAGTTGCTATAGAGGATTATGTAGAGCTATAGTTCGTGTCGCAGACGGACGATGCCACGATCACCGCACGTTTTGATTCACTCGAGCATAGCCTTATGCAGCTCAGGACTCTGAGCCAGATGATAGAGCACAGCCTTATGGAGCTCGGGACTATAAGCTAGAAGATAGAGCGCAGCTTGGCAACTCTGGCCTCGTCTACAGAGCGCAGCCAGACGGAGCTGGAGGGGTCGCATACGGCCATGAGCGACTCACTTGAGAGGATACATGCGACACAGGATTTATTGATTCGGTCGGTGGCAGAGAACACTTTGAGGGTGGCATTTGCCATAGATTCATACAATGCTCGACTGCTAACATTGGAGCAAATACGTCCTCCTGATCCGCCAGTATTGACACTGACTCCATCGATTCTACTGCCTTCTCTATCAGGACCGATTATGCTTTCTCAGGAGCAGTATGGCTTCCTCTTATCCTAGATGTGAGGCATTGTTCCTGTAATGACCCATTCTGTTCAAGCGGACAACCGATTCAAATGGCGTAAGTGCAATGACCTGACCTAACTTGCTCAGCGAGAAGACTCATTTGAGGCAAATAATTTTTAGACTTGGCCCTTCAGGAGTTCAGACTTAGACTTTCAAAGGCTCGCTCGGAGTATCACTCGACCGAGGCGAATTATTGCTAAGGTGGGTGGCTACGATGAACTTGTCTTTGCTTAGCCAACACACTTAAAATATAGACGATACATGCTAGTAGCTAGGTGAATCACCTCCTGTATGCTAATAAAGAATACCCCATCTCGTATTGCTTGTGTTAGAACATGGAAACAAAACTTGGCTTATAACTTGGACCCTCGCATGCTACATTTGCTTCGTGCAAGTAGACCCCGCTATGTCTCGAGTAGATCATTATAAAAATTTTATAGTGCACTGCTTCACTTGTGTACACTGCATGCCTAAGAACTATGTTGCTCGATATGTCCCTACACGGTTGCACTCCTCGCACTACCCCTTAGATCGTGCCAACGTAAATGCTTATGTTTCATACAAATGCATGCTTGTCTGCTTACTTTATAGTTTGTACTCGTTGCCTTATTTCAATGCTTGTCACATAAATTTATGCCACAATCAAGTAACACTATCTTGCCTTGCATTCATCCAATTTATCGGAAGACTTATCTAATAGTTATTCCGTGCAAGTATGAACCTGAAAGTATCCGGGACCGTTAGGTCACCAAGGCAATTCCCGAACCAGGGGATTACATCATGTCAAGTAAAGCAAGAATCATAGCTCATGGAGCAAGACTCATTCATGTATTCAGATATGTAGTAGTCTCTCTCGAGCGGACGAGATGGTGTATGCGCCCTTATTGATACACCTATCTCCACCCAAGAGACGACGCATCATCCAATGGCTAAGTGAATCAAGAATTAACATATCATGTCATGAATCCTATGAATCTAAAACCCAAGATTTACATGGTCACGGATAACTCGTGCACGAGGTATCGTGGATTTCTTGGACGATCGACGGGGCCCCGGGATCGTACCAGCCTGGAATAAATCATATAGGGACTCCTCAAGCTTTATCGGGATGGTGTTTGTGCCTCAAGTTTTTAGCGCTATACCATTATCGTTAAAAGAGTTCGGGTCTCTCCTGTTTCGGTGGCATGGTGCGCACCTCGAATTTTTAGTGTTGTACCCATCTCCGTTAAGAGACTCATCCAAATGGCTTGTAGCGCCAGCGACTCTCCTGTTCATATAGATAAGTCATCATCGCTTAGCGATAATCCACGTATGAGTCATTGCATCATGCTAAGTAATATGAAATACCTGAATGATTATGAGTATAAGATAATCTATACATAAATTGAACAACCTGAATAATCCTTGTAACTCGTGCACCTAAAGCAGAACCTCACTAATGACACTTGTGTTTGCTTATGCTATTGCCCCTAAATTTATTATATATGCTCGTGCTTGGTTTAACTTGGTTTGCCTTGGACAGAGAAGGAAGAATGATAAGTTGGTAAGTCTCACTGTGTTACTCTTATATCGCACGGTACACCGCCACATGTGTTAGGCTTGTACATTATGCCATAAAACTGATCATAAGAAAAGAGTAGAAAGATAACTTAATAGATGGTGCACAAAACCTATATAATGTATTTGGATTTGTTGAGCAGGCAAGAAGCCTCCCGACCAGTGCATTCATGTACTGCTAATCCACCAGATTGCTTGCAGGGTGCTAGAGAATCTCGTTTGGTGCAAAAAAAACCTTCGTGTGCGCTAAGGCATATAATTCATTCTGGAGCCTTGGGGCGTTGTGTCCGGAGCTGAAGCACATATACAAGACATAATATTAGAATATTGCCTATATATCATTCCATAAATGTAGCCACTTGGCACGCTTTTACTGTTTCGAGAGAGAGGGCTTGAGCGACTTATAATCTCGTCATAGCACCTCTTGTAACACTTATTCAATATCAATAAAGAGCTTGTTTTAATTCTATACTTGTGTTATTCATTACTTCTGCTATTGACAACTCTGTAAACTTGTTACCAATCGCATGTTCGTTTATTATTTTGCTGCATTCGGACAATCTGTGTGACTCTGTGGCTTAGACATTTTATCGCCTGTTCGGATCATGGCCTTGTACGGCGTAACTGGTGCTCATGCGGCATCACATCCAGATGGGAAAGATTGTCCCGCGGGAGCGTTGGCACAGTAATTCATGCCTAGCGGGGATGGCCGATTACCTTCAGAAGATCGGGGCGTGACATATTGGTATCAAAGCATAGCTTACGCCTTTGGACTTCTTATCAATTTTCTCAGTTTTAAAATCTCGTTTGTGGGTTATGTGTATACACTCTCTCAATGTCCCAATAGGATATTCCATACAATGAGTCTAAATAATTTCAAAAAGTGAATGTGAATGATATGATTGCTTGTACTGGATAGTTATGCGATGACCCTTGTTCCGACCTGTGTTAGACTTTGTTGGAATAGATTGGTGCTAGAATTTGTAAGTTATATGCAAACTCATATACTTATACATGATTTCTCAACTGGTTAGTATGCGAGATAGAATATTGTTCGGACGGTTAGCTATTTACACAACCTTTTCGCTAAGTTGTGTTAAGTATTGCACGCCAAGATCCTTTGGTGCTAGCAAGTTTGCAAGCGAGATTGGGATACCGTTCAGATAAGGAAAAGTCAGATTTAGAATGGCACCCGATAGAAACATTTCAGAATATCGCTAAGGCGAATATAGAAAATTGTGCTTAAATTTTAAGAAATAGCTCGGACGGTATTTTATGTCGACAAATACAAATCAAATATGGTTTACTTGGATGACTATCAACATGAATATATACGAGACTAGGATTTATCAGTCGATGCTTAAGGTATCGTACAAGAATTCTAAGAAATAACTTGGTGAATATGCTAGCGAGTGATGCGAACACCGATTGAGGATTTAATTGGGTGACTCGATTCCTGAGTGGTATATGGATCATTTTAGAAATGTTAAACAAATTCATAGGTCTCGTGCGATAGTTGGATTGAACGATTTGGGAATATCTTGTACAAGTAATAAGGCTTATATCGAATAGGGATTCAAGGTAATAAAAATCGATATCTTGGTCAAGGAAACTTGGTGGAAACTTGATGGATCGTACGAGCAATTTTGAATTAAATCAAATGGATTAAAACTTGACTAGGATATCGCTCGATAAAAGTTAGCCTGAGAAAGGAATATTGTGGTTAGATGAAAGAGGTAAGCGATAACGGATTTGACCTGGATTTTAGAAGAACGATCTTTGAATCTAGTTCAAAAAGATAACCTTCAAAATTAGTCCCGACCGAGAACGATTATCCTGTTAGAGCACCTGCATGGTAATGTTACGTCCGACGGGGATAATCGAACTCACAGAAACATGTTCGATGATTATTCCAAGTGAACTCGATGAAATAGAATGTATCAAAAGTGGATAGACTTTGGCTTGAGTATCGAACTTAGTTGCTTGATGAAAGCCAGAAGTAGACTATGGATTTATCAAATGATAACATTAAAGTTGGATAATTTTGTTAGACAAATTATGATCACGGCATGAACGGACATGACTTGAAGGATTAAATATATATATTGGATGGAGCAAAATAAAATGATAAGATGTCTTGATAGTTTCGATGATAACCATAATGTTCGAAGTTCTTGTCTTGTGCGAGCGTAACTCTATTCTCATATATGCGTCACGTCTGGATTGGGATGATTATCCAGCGAGAGCGTTAGCGTGGTGGTCTCATGTCCAGCAAGAATAATCGAACTTACGGTAGACCGAAGTATGACAACTGATGGATTGTCTTGACTTGTGGTTTGACACGATAAGACAAATTTGGAAATGCAAGTGAATTAAAAGTATTTCAAGGATAAGTTAGTCTAGAACCTGGAGTCACGCTTATTGGTTTCGTGAACGGATACATGAATCTTGTTGGACGACTTGGAGTTATGATCAAGGATTTAGAATTGAATTACGGCTTGGTGATCTAGACTTAGAATGGATACATAGATTCTATCAAACATGTTTGAAGTACATAGACTATGCAAATTGCTAGGCTTGTTATGCGACTTGGATATATCATAGATTTGACTGAATAGACTCGAACCCTATGCAACGAACGTGTTATTGTGAGTAGGATAATCTGTGCTCAATGTTTAAAAATCTGAGTGAAACGAGCTTGGGAAGAATATCCCGTACAAACGAATAATTGTTTGACCTTAGGAATTAGGATAAGCATCCTGTGATAAATTTGCACGATGAATTGTGTGCTTGAACTTGTACCTATGACCTTGTGAGCAGACCTAGTAATTAGGCAGATAATCCTATGCCGAGTGAAAGAACTTGTGTGATCGACTTTAGCATATTGCTTGAACAAGCCATAGAACTGGGACAACAAGACTTAGTGTTAGACTGAAAACGGTAAGTATGTACTATGTTTGACACAAATGGAATGTACGATAGGACATAGATGCTAGTCGGTTGATCGGATAGATCATGCTTAACTGTAGTGCAATGCTTGGTTTGAGTGGGATTGGAATGACTTAGAATTTTATTGACCCTGTTGGAGGTATCATCGTAATTTGTAAAACGAGAACCCGTAAGACTTTTTGCAAGTAGCTTATCCAAATTCACTATCGCTAAATTGGTTGACATGCATATGTTTAAGGGACGCTTTGAATATGTGTACGATCCAGAATCGTAATATGCTGATCTCGAATTCTAGTGCAAGTTAATATGTTAGATTTGTATGAACCAATATAACAATTTGGATAAGTTTGCCTAAGTTTATATCGTCATTCACGATGGATTATAACGTACCATGCCTTAAGCGAAATATGTTCGCTAAGGCACAGTAGAGACCGAGTCAGAGCTTGGATTGAATAATAGGGTCATTCAATAAGTCATACCCAGCATAAATGCGACACGATATAAGGAACGAGTAAAAAATTATGTTCGAACGAATCTAGTGATACCGATTGCTATGGTTAAAATAGATTTGATAGTACGAATACAATAGTTTATGCTCAAGAAGTCTCGAGGACGAGAATTTTTCTAAGTGGTGTAAAATGTAATGACCCATTCCGTTCAAGCGGACAACCGATTCCAACGGCGCAAGTGCAACGACCCGACCTACCTTGCTCAATGAGAAGATTCATTTGAGGTAAAGGATTTTCAGACTTGGCTCTTCAGAGTTCAGACTTAGACTTTCAAATGTTCGCTCGAGTATCGCTCGACCGAGGAAAATCATCGCTAAGGTGGGTGGCTATGATGAACTTGTCTTTGCTTAGCCAGCATACTTAAAATATGGACGATGCATGCTAGTCGCTAGGTGAATCACCCCATGCATCATAATAAAGAATACAACGAACCTAGCTAAGGGAATAATCCTATCTTGTATTGCTTGTGTTAGAACATGGAAACGAAACTTGGTTTATAACTTGGACCCTCACATGCTACCTTTGCTTCGTGCAAATAGACCCCGCTATGCCTCGAGTAGATCATTATAGACTTTTCGTAGTGCACTGCTTTACTTGTGTACACTGCACGTCTAAAAACAATATTGCTCGATATATTCCTGTACGGTTGCACTCCTCGCACTACCCCTTAGATCGTGCCAACGTAAATGCTTATGTTTCATATAAATGCATGCTTGCATGCTTACTTTGTAGTTTGTACTCGTTGTCTCATTTTAATGCTTGTCACATAAATTCATGACACAATCAAGTAACACTATCTTGCCTTGCATTCATCTAATTCATCGAAAGACTATCTAATAGTCGTTCAGTGCAAGTATGAACCTGAAAGTATCCGGGACTGTTAGGTCACCAAGATAATTTCTGAACCAGGGGATTGCATCATGTCAAGTAAAACAAGAATCACAGCTCATGGAGCAAGACTCATTCAGGTATTCGGATCCTCGATAGTCTCTCTCTAGCGGACGAGATGGTGTATGCGCCCTTATTGCTACACCTATCTCCACCCAAGAGACTATGCATCATCCAATGGCTAAGTGAATCAAGAATTAACATGTCATGTCATGAATCACATGAATCTGAAACCCAAGACTTGCATGGTTGCAGACAACTCGTGCACGAGGTATCGTGGATTTTTTGGACGATCGTCGGGGCCCCGGAATCATGTTGGCCTTGAAGAAATCATATAGGGACTCTTCGAGCTTTGGCGGGATGGTGTCTGTGCCTCAATTTTTTAGCGCTACACCATCACCATCAAAAGAGTCCGGGACTCTCCTGTTACGGCGGGATGGTGCGTGCCTCGAGTTTTTAGCGCTATACCCATCTCCGTCAAGAGACTTGTCTAAATGACTTGTAGCACCAACGACCCTCCTATTCATATAAATTAGTCATCATCGCTTAGCGGCAATCTGTGTGCGAGTCATTGCATCGTGCCCAGTAATCTAAAACACATGAACGATTATGAGTATAAGATAATCTATACATAAATTTACTACCAAAATATGATAAAATAGCGACGTTTATAGCGACGTCATCATAAAATGTCGCTAATATTAAAGACTTGAGCGACTCCAAAAATAAACGTCGCTAATATTAAAGATTTGAACGACTCCAAAAATAAACGTCGCTATACATTGCAGTTCACGACAAAAGTGACGTTTAGCGATTGTACTTCAGTTATTTAAAAGAATAGTCTCTATAAGCTTCTTTAAGGTTGCTAAACGTCGCTGAGTTTTTTGATTTAGCAACGTTTAGCGACGTATTTACCAACGATATTTTTTATTTTTTAGCGATATTTTTAGCGACATCGCTAACATTGTAAACTTTTTAATTAGCGACGTTTAGCAACGTCTATTTATGACGTCGCTAAAATTTTTAATATAGGGTTCAGGGTTTCTTTTCCCCCATTGTGTCGAACTCCTCCCCAAAATTTTGAAAACCCACCCCCTCTCTTCCCCCCCCCTCCAGCGTCCTTCCTCCTCCCCCATCCCTACCCCCCACCCACCGGCTCCCCTACAGCCTCCCTACTCCAGCTCCCCACCCCCCGAGCGCCCCCGAGCGCCCCCGAGCGCACGACTCCTCCCTTCTGGCTTCTCCTCATCTAGGTAAACCCTAACCCTATCTCTCTCTCTCTCTCTCACATATGCAGACACGATATGACACTAACACTGACATGACACACATACACTGATACATGATACGATATAGGATACGACACAGATACATATACTGACACGATATGGGACATGATATAGACCCTAACCCTAACCCTATCTCTCTTCACTAACACGACACAGGACATGACATAGACCCTAACCCAAATCAGAGACACGACACAGACCCTAACCCTATTTGAGATAATTAGACGCAGTCTTGGGTATCAAGTGAGGTGTTGTACAGTGCACACTTATGCACAGTGCAGTAAGGGTGTGTGTGTGGATATCTCGGTGCTGCAGACACTAACCCTATCATAATCCTAACTCGGAGACACACACATAGACACTAACACTAACCCAAACTCGAACATGCGGACATACTAACACGCATATACTAACCCTAACACAAGCACGAACACATACCCATGTTTGTATTATGTTATCTCATGATACGTATGGTAAAATTATAGGACACATGGACATGAAAGGTTAGGACACGATATCGAGGATAAGGTTGTAAGCATTTTATCTGATATGGACACACGTATACATGTCAAGTGTGGATATCCAGGAGTGTATCAGTGAGTGTCAACTATGTATCCTAGACCAAAAAAATTGATACTGGATATCCATGACTTGACTTTTCAATTAGAAAGTCATGACCTAAACAAATGTCAAGTATGAATATCCAGGATACAGAGTTAACACTCACTAATACACTCATCGATAATTTTTGCCGAAGGATCATCCGTACCGGAGGAATATGAATGCTTTTCATGCGGGAGTTATGAAGAAGGCCAATCCACCGCCAAGGTGGCCCAGATACACGATATGGAAAGAGGTAAAAGATTTACCAAGTACTATCAAAGAGCCTGCTAAGGGGTACAAGTATGACAGATTTGGTCGCACCCATAACTAGACGAAGAGGAGTATATTCTGGGATCTGTCATATTGGAGCACTAATCTGATCAGACATAACCTTGATATTATGAATATCGACAAGAATGTGTTTGATAACATAATTAATACTGTAATGGAGGTAAAGGGGAAGACGAAAGATAATCCGAAGGCCAGGTTGGACTTAGAAGAAATATGTAGACGTCCTGTGTAGCATTTGATAGATGAGGGGAATAAAAAGTTAAAGAAGCCAAAGTCAATTTTCTCACTGGATAAGGAGGATAAAGGAAGACTTTGTAGGTGGATTCAGAGTCTAAAATTTTCAGACGGGTACGTGTCAAACTTGAGAAGATGTGTCAACCTCAAGGAGAACAAACACGCGGGTATGAAGAGCCACGATTGTCACGTATTCATAGAGAGGTTAATTTCAATTGTATTTTAGGAATTCTTATCGCAGGTTATTTGGGATCCATTGATAGAGCTCAATATATTCTTCCGAGATCTTTGTTATACTAAGTTGCTCGTCGATCGTCTAGAAAAGCAAGAGAAGGACATTGCGGTAACACTGTGCAAGCTCGAGAAGGTGTTTCCTCCTAGATTCTTTGACTCCATGGAGCATTTGCCAATTTATGTTTCCTTTGAGTCACGTGTTGGTGGTCCTGTCGGCTATCGGTGGATGTACCCATTCGAGCGGCATCTGAATCACCTAAAGAGAGATAAAAAATAAGGATGGATTGAGGGCTCTATTTTTGAAGCTTATGTTCTCGAGAAGATTATAAACTTTTCCTTGACGTATTTCAAATCTCATGTTGCTATTAATAGAATGAAAGCTTCGAGAAACGACGAAGGATATTAGGAATCGAATGATGCAATACTGAAAGTATCCAATGTGTCCGAAAAGCCTTCGAGAAAAATAAAGAAGAGATATTTGAATGACGACGAGCTAAGGGCTTCTCAGTTGTATATATTACTCAATTGCGACGAGGATGAAGTAGAAAACCTAAAGGGGTAAGTAATTAATACGTCCACGTTTACGTCATCTCAATATAATAGTATAAGATAATATTATGCTACTAATCAGTGGTTGCTTCATTATTTTTTAGCACATATAATGATGAGCTAAGGTCAGGTTAGACCCTACATAACAGACAAAGAAGTAGAACAAGAAATGAGACGTCATTTTCCTTATTGGTTGAGCGTATATATAAAGAGCTCGGTAATTACTTTTTTATGTATGCACTTGTATAATAAATAACTTACTATCGCTACTTTGCTATTTAGGTCGATCGTCTAATAACACCTGAGACTGAATCTATTAGAACTCTAACCAATGGACTAATTACTGCCGTTAAAATATGGCCAAGTTACTGTGTGAATGGGTTTATGTTCAAGTCAACAAATGCTCCGATCAGAGACAACTTTTTGGATCTTGATTCCACAAAAAATAGTTGTTTGTGTATCAAATCTTTGAACTACAAAGACGTCAATCCAGGCAATAATTTCTTTGGCATCTTACGAGAGATTGTGGAGTTGACATATAATTATGGAATAGAACCTGCTAAGATCGTGATATTCAAGTGTGAATGGTTCGATCCGATTCAAGATTAAGGTTGGAAAATTCACAAGCATGATCTTGTGGATATAAACTACAAGCGTAGATATCAAGGCGATGAACCATTTATCCTATCAAGTCAGGATCAGCTCGTGTACTTCACAAATTATCCTAGACGGGGGACAACGAGGTTGGATTAGTGGGCAATATGCAAGACTAAAGCTAGAAATATCTTTGACGTTGATGAAATAACTTATGAGGAGGACGAGCTACCTCTTGTAACAAATATTGTAGACGTGGACTCAACAAAAGTTACTCATTACAAGACTAATAATGTAGAAGAGGTAAAATTATCCGAAGAGGAAGACAAAAATAAAGTAGATGAAAGTGAAGATGAGGAGGAAGAGGAAGAGGAGGACAAGGAAGGCGAACAAGATAAATTTCTGAAGATAATTGAAAATAAAAATATTTTGACTGTAGAATGTACTATATTTTGACTGTAGAATATACTATTTTGACAAATACATGTACTATATTTTGACTATAGAATGTACTATCCATTTAGGCTTGTGACACTACTGTTACTTACTGTGCAATTCTATTAATGCTGTGAGATATGCATAATATTTTGACTGTAGAATGTACTATATATTTGTTTATTTATTCTATCATCAAATATTGTTATCAGGTATGACAAGACAATGTAAAGCGTTTGACGGGTCCCGAGGTAGACGGAGTGCTCCTCCGGTACTGCCTACTGTTGGTTCTGGATCCTCGGCGCCAAGTACTCCAGTATATCGACCAGTCATATCTCTGATTGCGACGACGGTACGTAGAAACACTCCTGGGACGAGTAGTTTAAGGCCTGAGACTACTCCCTCGTCCAGCGTTCCTCCTGCTGACGGAACCATGGAGACAGATGAGTATATGGCAAAGGTTGAGATAACATCGTCCCAGCATCAGCTAGATCCTCCATGCATACCTCCGGACGAGACGAGGACGAAGATTTGGGCCGACGGTACAAAGTAAGTCAATTAGTTGGTTTAGCATCATATATATCGTGTATTTCTTTATTCATCATATATTCACTTTTTTGATAAAAATAATTATCTCTATATAGATATCGTCCCTCGTCGGTACAGAGACGTCTGGGTCACTTTCTGAGGTACAACTATGGTGGCCCTTGGATCAACTACTCGAATGCTCCAGATGAGAGAAAGGCATTCTGGTTTGTGCACTTCAAGGTAAAAATATATTATATCAATCATCAAATTTATGCATATTATATAACTTACAAAATTACTTCTTGTAGCAAACGTATTTCTATCCACCGCACCGGGCTGAGTTGATCGAGCAGATATTTATTTTCGTTGCCGCCAAGCTGATTCGTGATGCTCTGGATAACCAGAAGGCTCATGATCGTGAAGGAAAACTGATCCAAGGTTGGATCACGCCTGAGCAATGGACTGCAATAAGGGCTAGATTCGACGATCCGAGGTACAAAAAAAGGTCTGAGAAGGCCAAGGCGGCTAGGCAGAAGGCAACAAAGTGGTGTGGTGGCTCGATTCCGATGACAAAATATTTCTGTCATTTGGTATATTTTTTATTTCAGATATATTATTTTAATACAAGTACGATGAAATAGTAGTAGGATAAAATATTTAATTTTAGTACTAAATAATATATTTTTAACAGGTACAGAGGGGTGATGATGCCAACATGGTGACCGTCTTCCTAGCCACCCATCGAAAGGGCGGAATCTCATTGATGATAGGGCCTCGCAGACCTATGTAAGTATTACTTTACTTTGTGTTAATTTTAATATAACTTATATGCAAATAGATATCCATGTAGTTAGTAATAAGTACCTTAGAAATATTAGTAATTACCGATTATCCAAACTTTTTTAAGCCAAGTATCTTAGGCTGCGTGAGCGGGCGACTGCTAGTGCACCGACAACAGGAGAGGCTGGTACTTCCTTCCATCCCTCTCCATCTCCATCGGCGGACGAGCTGTGGGTGACCGTCGCTGGTGGTCTCCAGAGGGGTACGTACTATGGTACGGGATCCTATGGCGCCCTTGTTGTGACACAGTCATCTAGGGCCTCTACGGTAAGTGTCACGCCCCGATCTCCCGCAGGCTATTTTGGCCGTCCCCGCTAGGCGGGAATCACCCTCGCCAGCGCTCTCGCAGGATGATCGCTTTGACCCATCCGGGCGTGATGCCGCACGAGCGTGAGCCACGCCCGTGCAAGGCCATAATTCATTTGGCTGGCGGTAAGAGTTCTAAGCCACAGAGTCGCACAGATTGTCCGAGTGCAGTGAAGTTATAAACGCATAGCAATTTGGTAACAGGCTCACTGAGTCGACAATATAGCGGAAGCATTGAAACACAAGTTTGAAGTAAAGTAACTCTTTTATTGATATGAACATGTGTTACAGGCGGCGTATAGCCAAGATTATAAGTCGTTCAAGCCTCTCTCTCTGAAACATAAAGCGTGCCAAGTGGCTACAACTGTGGATTGATTGTACAGGCGGTGATCCAACATTATGTCTTGTATATGTGCTTCAGTCCCGGACGTACCGTTGCTTCGGAGTGATCTCCACGCCTTAGCACGCATGAAGGAGGCGTCCGCACCGAACGAGGTTCTCCCGCACCCTGCATACAAACTGGTGGATTATTAGTACATTGAATGCACTGGTGGGGAAGCTACTCGCCCGCTCGACAAATCCAACACGTAATATAAGTTCCGTGCACCAACTATTAAGTTGTCTTTCTAGTTGCCTTAGGATCAGTTTCATGCAAATATTGAATAGCCTAACTCGTGTGGCAGTGCGTCGTGCGATATGAGAGAAAACACGGCGAGACTTACCAACTTACCATCTCCTTCCCTGTCCAAGGCAAACATTGAGGCAAACATTATTAATTCAAGCACGACAAGTATAAGCATTCAGGGGCATAGCATATGCAAACACGAGGGTCGTTTTAACATGATCGTTCAGGTGTTCAGTTATTCTTGATGCGATGCAGTGACTCACACGCGGATAGCCGCTAAGCGATGATGACTTATCTATATGAACATGAGTCGCTGGCAAAGCCATAAATGACCGTTTATAGTCTCGGGGCGGTTGGGTGCGAGAGGTCTTGCATCGCTACACGTCACCTCGCCCGGGACGGTATAGAGCGAGACGCGAGGCGTTCACTCCATACCGCCCATAAACATGCGACTAACTTGAAGTTCCGTCCGGATTGGATCGGCCCCGGTGCCCCGGTAACCGTCCGCAGGAACTTGAACAATCAGTTACCTTGTGCACAGGTTGTCCACGACATGCAATTGTTGGGTCTGTCAATTATCACGAGATACACGAGAACATGAGTGCACTGGAACTTGAGGAAGCAAGTGCACTTTGAACACGAGAACACGAGATACTTGAATCTTGATTCTGTACAGTGATTAACTTGTCTTGATGCATTCCCCTGGTTCGGGGCTGCCTAGGGACCCAACGGTCCCTGATACTTGCAGGTTTAATCATGCACGGGACGACTACTTAGTAGTCTCCCGGGGTTGGATGAAAACAAGGCAACATTCAAGCAGACAAGCATGCGTTTCTAAGAAACATAAGTAAACACGTTTGCCTCTGACCCGAAGGTAAGCCGAGAGATGAAGCCGTTAGGGACCTAGCATACGAGGGTCCGAATATAAGCAATATTTTAATTTCCATATTCTAGCAAGCAATGCAAGTTGGGATTATTCCCTTAGCTAGGTGCCTTGGATTTATTAGCATGCAGGGGGTGAATCACCTAGCGACTAGCATGAATATTCCAGATTTTATGTGTGCTAGCTAAGCAAAGACAAGTTCACCGTAGCCACCCACCTTAGCGATGATTCGTCTCGGTAGAGCGATACGCCTGAGCGAGCCTCTGAAAGCCTAAGCAGGATTCCTGTAGGGACAAGTCTGGATATCCTTTGCTTCTCTGTTGAGGCAAGACGGGTCGGGACAGCTGCACTATTGCCGTTTGAAACGGCAGTCCGCTTGAGCGGAACGGGGTGTTACATCCTACCCAACTCAGAAAAAGTCTCGTCCTCGAGACTTACTGAGGACAAGCAGTAATCTAGGGTTGAGGCAATCCTAGACAAGTCGTTGTACTTGTTCATTTGGATATTCACTTGCACAAGCGTCGAAATCAGCATATCGCTTAGACTGGATCGTGCGCACTTTCGAAGGGCCCCTCTAGCGTGAACACGTCAACCAGCTTAGTGATAGCGAAGTCTTAGCACTCGAGTTCCACTTTTTCTTAAGTCTTGGATGGTGCACTAGTTCAAGGCATCCCTCGAATAGATGCATTCAACCAAACTTAGAGTTAGTAAAAATCGGACAAGCTACTAGCGATACTCTCAAGGGTTCGCACAGGTTGGCACAAAGGCCACTCGCAGCATACAACTAGACAAGCAATCATATCATTCAAAACGTATTTTGAAAGTATTTAGACTTATTGTTGGAACATCCCATCGAGGCATTGAGAGAGAGCGTGCACATAACCCACGAACGAGCTTTCGAAACAGAGATATCGAATTGAAGGCCAAAGGCGTAGAAGCCAGGCTCTGATACCAACATGTCACGCCCCGATCTCCCGCAGGTTATTTCGGCCGTCCCCGCTAGGCGGGAATCACCCTCGCCAGCGCTCCCGCGGGACGATCGCTTTGACCCATCCGGGCGTGATGCCGCACGAGCGTGAGCCACGCCCGTGCAAGGCCGTGATTCATTTGGCTGGCGGTAAGAGTTCTAAGCCACAGAGTGGCACAGATTGTCCGAGTGCAGTGGAGTTATAAACGCATAGCGATTTGGTAACAGGTTCACTGAGTCGACAATATAGCGGAAGCATTGAAACACAAGTTTGAAGTAAAGCAACTCTTTTATTGATATGAACATGTGTTACAGGCGGCGTATAGCCGAGATTACAAGTCGCTCAAGCCTCTCTCTCTGAAACATAAAGCGTGCCAAGTGGCTACAACTGTGGATTGATTGTACAGGCGGTGATCCAATATTATGTCTTGTATATGTGCTTCAGTCCCGGACGCACCGTTGCTTCGGAGTGATCTCCACGCCTTAGCACGCACGAAGGAGGCGTCCGCACCGAACGAGGTTCTCCCGTACCCTGTATACAAACTGGTGGATTATCAGTACATTGAATGCACTGGTGGGGAAGCTACTCTCCCGCTCGACAAATCCAACACGTAATATAAGTTCCGTGCACCAACTATTAAGTTGTCTTTCTAGTTGCCTTAGGATCAGTTTTATGCAAATATTGAATAGCCTAACTCGTGTGGCAGTGCGCCGTACGATATGAGAGGAAACACGGCAAGACTTACCAACTTACCATCTCCTTCCCTGTCCAAGGCAAACATTGAGGCAAACATTATTAATTCAAGTACGACAAGTATAAGCATTCAGGGGCATAGCATATGCAAACACGAGGGTCATTTTAACATGATCGTTCAGGTGTTCAGTTATTTTTGATGCGATGCAGTGACTCGCACACGGACAGCCGCTAAGCGATGATGACTTATCTATATGAACATGAGTCGCTGGCAAAGCCATAAAGGACCGTTTATAGTCTCAGGGCTGTTAGGTGCGAGAGGTCTTGCATCGCTACACGTCACCTCACCCGGGACGGTATGGAGCGAGACGCGAGGCCTGAGGCGTTCACTCCATACCGCCCACAAACATGCGACTAACTTGAAGTTCCGTCCGGATCGGATCGGCCCCGGTGCCCCGGTAACCGTTCGCAGGAACTTGAACAATCAGTTACCTTGTGCACAGGTTGTCCACGACATGCAATTGTTGGGTCTGTCAATTATCACGAGATACACGAGAACATGATTGCACTGGAACTTGAGGATGCAAGTGCACTTTGAACACGAGAACACGAGATACTTGAATCTTGATTCTATACAGTGATTAACTTGTCTTGATGCATTCCCCTGGTTCGGGGCTGCCTGGTGACCCAACGGTCCCTGATACTTGCAGGTTTAATCATGCACGGGACGACTACTTAGTAGTCTCCCAGGGTTGGATGAAAATAAGGCAACATTCAAGCAGACAAGCATGCGTTTCTAAGAAACATAAGTAAACATGTTTGCCTCGGACCCGAAGGTAGCATGCGAGGGTCCGAATATAAGCAGTATTTCAATTTCCATGTTCTAGCAAGCAATACAAGTTGGGATTATTCCCTTAGCTAGGTGCGTTGGATTTATTAGCATACAGGGGGTGAATCACCTAGCGACTAGCATGAATATTTCAGATTTTATGTGTGCTGGCTAAGCAAAGACAAGTTCACCGTAGCCACCCACCTTAGCGATGATTCGCCTTGGTAGAGCGATACGCCTGAGCGAGCCTCTGAAAGCCTAAGCTGGATTCCTGTAGGGACAAGTCTGGATATCCTTTGCTTCTCTTTTGAGGCAAAGCGGGTCAGGACAGCTGCACTATTGCCGTTTGAAATGGCAGTCCGCTTGAGCGGAACAGGCTGTTACAGTAAGTGTGCATTCCCCAAAGCCCTCTCATGCATCGGCCCGAGTCCCGGACACCGTTGACCGTCAGATTGTTTCTCTCCGTGACGAGTTGCTACGAAGGATGGAGGAGCTGTCCCTGTCCCAGCCATAGGAGGATGATGTGACGCTTATCGTATGATTTGATACACTCGAGCGCAGCATCATAGAGCTCAGGGATATGACAGTTGATCTTAGAGCGTCGACAAAGCACAGCATGACGGAGCTGCAGGCATCACAATTTTCCATGGGCGAGAGGCTGACGATGATGCAGGATTCAATGGTTCATAGCAGTACAAGGCTGTTATCTACCATGGATTCATACAACCATCGAATAGCAGAGTTGGCTCAGATACGTCCTCCTGGTGCGCCTTTATTGACACAGACTCCACCGACTTCACTACCTTCTCCATCGACATCGGTATCTATTTCATGGGAGCAGTATGATTTATTTTTATCCCTGATGCGCGCCGGTGGTCATCCTCCTTCAGATCCGCAAAAGTCCTAGTTAGGATAGTTTACTGGTTGTTTGTGTTTTGACCTATGATATTTGGTCATTTATGAATATTCTTTATTTTTGAGGATTTCAGACTTTAATTCTTGCACTCAATTGTGTGGATATTTATTGTATTCTTTACGACAAAATTTTCTCCAGACTCAGTTTGTAATCCCAATATTTTGTTTTCTTCAAATTTTACTATATTATTCATATTAAATGTGTGTTAATTTACTAGTATTGAGTGTTCAATCGAAGGGGTCGGCAAACCCAGGAAATTCAACAGAGGGTTGCTCCGGGTCTGTTTATATAAATTATGAATTCATAAACTGTAGAAAGATTGCTTTAGAAACCATTCTATATCCATTTTTATTTTTTTACTGAAACTTTAGCGATGTTTAGCAACATTTATATACGTCGCTAAATATGTCGCTAAGTACGTCGCTGATTGTCGCTAAATACATTACTAAATGCGTCGCTAAGTACGTCGCTGAATGTCTCTAAATACGTCGCTGAATGTTGCTAAATTATTGACATGGCAGTATTTGTCAGGTCAATATAATGTCGCTAAATGTGTTGTAAAATATCGCTAAATAAATAAAATTAGCGACATATAGCAACACACAATACGTCGCTAATTTAGTGACGTTGCATCGCTAAACGTCGCTAATATAGTGACGCAGATACGTCGCTAGAAAATGTTACTTTAGCAACGTTTTACGATATGTTTTCGATCAGCGACTAGCTTAAAGGCGACTTCAATGAAACGTCACTAATTACGTCGCAAAATATTGTTAGCGATATTTTTATGCCATTTAGCGACGTTTCTAGACGTCGCTAATTTGACTTATTCTGGTAGTGATTTGAACAACCTAAATATCCTTGTAACTCTGTACTTGAAACAGAACCTCGTTCATGACACTTGTGTTTGCTTATGCTATTGTCCCTAAATTTTATTATATATGCTCGTGCTTGGTTTAACTTAGTTTGCCTTGTACAGGGAAGGAATAATGGTAAGTTGGTAAGTCTCGCCGTGTTAGTCTTATATCGTACGGTGCACCGTCACACAAGTTAGGCTAGTACATTATGCCATAAAACTGATCCTAAGACAATAGTAGAAAGATAACTTAATAGATGGTGCACGAAACCTATATAACGTATTTGGATTTGTCGAACGGGTGAGATGCCTCCCCACTAGTGCATTCATGTACTGATAACCCACCAGATTGCTTGCAGGGTACGAGAGAACCTCGTTCGGTATGAAAACTTCCTTCGTGCGAGCTAAGGCATGGAGTTCACTCTGGAGCCTTGGAGCGCTGCGTCCGGAGCTGAAGCACATATACAAGACATAATGTTAGAACATCGCCTATATATCATTCCACAAATATAGCCACTTAGTACGCTTTTATTGTTTCGAGAGAGAGGGTTTGAGCGACTTGTAATCTCGGCCTAGCGCCTCTTGTAACACATGTTCAATATCATTAAAGAGCTTGTTTTACTTCTATACTTATGTTATTCATTGCTTCCGCTGTTGACGACTCTGTGAACTTGTTACCAATCGCCTGTTTGTTTCTTATTCCGCTGCATTCGGACTATCTGTGCGACTCTATAGCTTAGACATTTTACTGTCTTTTAGGATCATAGCCTTGTATGGCGCAGCTGGTGCTAGTGCGATATCACATCTAGATAGAAAAGATCGTCCCGCGGGAGTGTTGGCGTAGTAATTCGCGCTTAGCGGGGACGACAAATTACCGACGGAAGATCGGGGCGTGACTCCTCCTCCTGATCCGTAGTAGTTCTTATTGGGACATTTTTAGTATGTTAGTGTGTATTGGCCCATTCTTGGGTCTTTGATGTACTTATTTCATACTTTTTATTATATTATTTAGATGAGACGGATGTGAAATTATTTTATATTCATGTATTTATTTGTTGGAACATTCCTGCGTGTTTTGATATTCTTGACGTGTTTGTGTATGTACCAGTGTTGAGTGTTCCATCGAAGGGGTCGGTGAACCCAGGAAATTCATCGGAGGGTTACTCCAGGTCTATTTATATAAATTGTGATTTTATAACTGCAGGCAGACTTTTGTTGGAAAATATTTTTTGAAACTGCATGCTTTTTTTTAGGGTTTTTTAAAATTTAGCGACGTTTGCCGACGTCTACCGACGTGACAGTACGTCGCTAATATGTGTCAAAATGTCGATGACTGGTAGCAGTGACGTTGCTAACCTGTGTCACAATGTCGCAACCCGTCGCTAAATAGCTGACATGGCAATTTTTGTCATGTCAGCATTAATGTAGCAAATCGTCACCGGTGATGTCATTGAATTAGCGATGTTACGCGACAATATACACTGTCGCTAATATACAGACATCGAGTCGTTGGACGTCGCTAATAACAAAATAATCGACGACGTGGATGCGTCACAAATGTACGTCGCTATAACGACGAATAGCTACAAATTTGTTGTCAGCGACCATGGTTTACGCGACAACACCAAAATGTCGCAAATTATGTCGCTAATTATTTTTAGCGATATTTTTTTTACCTATTAGTGACATTTTTTGGTGTCGCTAATATGTATTATTTTGGTAGTGAAATGCCATAACATATTTAAATCGTGCCATGTTGGTTGGGTAGGTCCATAAATATTTCATTGAATACAAGTGTAAAAAAGAGGGAGGATTTAATTTATCTTTGTAAGAGAGGGTCAAGTATGCAATTTTTTCAACAAACATGCTTGGTAAAGCATATTAGAATATACAAGATACTTACTATGGATAAGGCGACGACGTGTGTAGAATTGTGGATACAATACATTAAATATTGACGGTGACCCAAACGGTCATTTAGATCATAAACATGCTTATATTTGCCAAAGAAGTGTCTGTCACGTGATGGGTCTCTACAGCTTGAATGGTTGTAGGATTTAAATTATTCAGGAGGCATGTCATCTTTTCCATTGACCGCTTATATATGACAGTAAGATTGAAAGTTATGCAAAGATACTCCACTCCCTTTTTTAACAATTATTTCACCATGATAATTATTTTATCTGATATCCTTAAAACTCCACAATGTTCTACCATAATGAGGAGAATATAAGGCCTTTTTAATGATAATTTAGGTGGACAACTTGAAATAGGCTATATTGTGCCCCTTTATCAGGTTTATCAGGTTAGATGTGTGTTATACGGTTGTCAAAGTATTGGACTTAGGTATAATATTACAAAAATTATTTTTGACTATGGAGAATAATGTGTGTATTCACACTATCAACCAGACATCTAACATTTTCACTTATCATACCTAGGTATAAATTAATTGAATTTTTCACATGTTTTGATAAAAATTATCCATCAAATAAACCCCAACATTTTGATTTGGGAATAAATTTTTAGAGAAAATATCCTAGGAAATTTCAGCAAGTAAGAACCTTATAAGTCTACTCTTCCATTGATGTAATCGCCTCATAGAAGTCAGCTATTTCCGAAGTAGTATCCATAGGATCATCAACTTGGACTATATCAGTCTTCCTTAGTTTCTTACGTGAACGATATTCCTTAACAGTGTTGATTGGACTATTGCCAGGTGAGAGACCAATGGTATGTATGCTATATATGCCATACGGGGGCACAAGTCGGACTGAATTGATTTGCTGGAAGAAACAATCTTTCTTTTCTTGAAGTTTGAGAGCCAAATGGGTATGCTTTGAGTTGTAGTTTCCCTTGGGTGGGCATTGATTTCGACCTTTTTCTGCGAGCTTGAGATTGTCTCTCTTTCCATAGCCCCAATTCTGACATCGTCAGTCCAGAATCTTCCACATTTACTTTAAGCAAGGGGATAACATTTAAGCGAGTAGGGAGAGCATGACGGTTTTTCATTAGGAGACTATTGTTCTCTTCAGTAAGCAACAAAATAGTAATAAAATTTGAAAAGTTAATTGGTATTTCTCTCTATATTGTTGCTGCATGAGCATATTAGATGTATGGAGATTGGAGAAAGTCTTCTCTCGGGGATCAACCTTAGCCGAATCCTCCTTACATAATTTAAGGAGTGTTTGGATTTCAACGTTATACTCATTTACGAACTTAAAAATCCTGAAATTGGAGGTTTTGCCAGTCATACCTTGCTTCAAAGAAGTAATTAGTTTTCGATGGTCGATCGAAACACTCCTCAAGAGCAACCCAAAGATACCCACGATCCTCTTCAGCAAGGTATTTCATTGAAGTGCATCAAGGCAATGCTTTCGGATAAAAGTTATAGCAATTGACCCATAAGCTTAGTCTGCTTGATTGTCGGCATCAATGGTGGCCCATAGTTTCTTAGCAATGAAGTGGAACTTTACATCATGGACCCACTTCAGGTACTGGATATTTCCAATGGAATGAAATCAAGATTGTTCATATTCAACATTTTACGAACGGAACAAGGTATTAGTGCTTTGGATAAATAAGACATCCATAAGCAACTATATAAGAACTTTGAATATATGTAATATTCTGAATAACAATATGAACTTCAGGCTAAAAAAAAACTGTTTCTGGTATTTGTTTGCTGCTAGCTAGTATTAAAACACTATGAAGCCAATTCGTATTTTATACTAGGATAATAACCATATAGGGAACACTAAAGTAAATAACACCATTGTATGTACTTCATGAACTTACAAGAAAAGGATATGACATAAAGTTCAAGTATATGGAAATAATCAGATCATGAGAATCAATGGAAATATATAAAAGTACTTGAGCACATAATAGGATTTACAGAAGGCATACATAATAAATCTTAATGATATATTGTTTTAATGTTGCATGCCAATTGCCATGTACAATGATTCACGTTCAACTTCAGGACGACTACGACAATGAAATGACAAGCAAGTTAAGACACCCATCATAATTGTATTCGCTATATTTATCCATGTTGAGTATACGAATGGGAAAACTAGTCTATATATAAGCCATGTATTCAATTGAAGTGCTAGTTACGCAAATACAAAATTAATGTTGGACCGATCCTATTAGCTCAAACGTTGGAGAACATTGGTTAACTAACATGTAACTGATTACCTGACAACAAAAGGACATGGGACGTGTCGGTGTCTGTTGTGTGTATGACCATTGCGTCACAGGGAAGCTGCCACTGGTATAAGGACAGTTTTATCAACCTAAATGAATGAAGATTGACAATGAAACTTCTGAGTCCAGAATGAGTCCAGCCATATGCAGCGATTGCTCTCCTATTTTATTTAACTTGCACTCCTGGGACAACTGAACTTTACCAGAAATTCTAAATGCATGCATTTTAAAACAAGCACTATTTCTAACAACAATTAACATGTTGCATGTTCATGATTTTGTCAAATGTGTGTTTTTGGAAACTATTCCACGCACGTATGTGACTGAAATATTACAATATTACTATTGCCTGGCCGGCAATATATTTGTAGCCTGTTACTATGTCATCTAGAATAAGAAGATGACTGAAGAAAAATGTCACACAAAAACAAAAACAGGTCCATAACTATTTTTTCACTTGGAAGATTTTTTTTTTTATATATTGACACATGACATTCTATATATATACAAAGGGACCTATAGGTTCTTTTTGAGATATCTCAATTGTGCTCAATGAAAATTGTTTAATAATTTTAACACGAGAGTTTTAGCAAGCTTTTTTTTTTATTCTTCTCTATCTTTGTTAATCTGGTAGTGGTGCATGCGGAAGGGTCTATACCGTGACATGTAGCGGTGCGACGAACTTAGGCGTCCTCCAGCCGTTCACCGGAAAGTCGGTGAGTGTCAGGATCGTGGACAGATGCCCACCACCAGATTGTCGAGGAACTATAGACTTGTCTCAGGAAGCTTTTGAAATTATAGCTGATTCGGATGCTGGCAACATCAAGATCACCTACTCCTACTCCTAGAGGTAATTAATAAATACATGCATGCAATCCGTGGGTCGTGGCATGTTGGTTACGATGTGGGGCTTCTGTGGGGATGGACACGGTTCGAGTTCCCTCTTAAAATTTTAGTTTATATTCCGGTGGAAAGGACATATCAAAAACAAAAACAAAAAATAAATGCAGAAGATTTGATCTCTAGATTCTCTACGGTCAGCAAATAAACAGCATATGTACCTGGCTAGCTTAACCATGTTATAAGGCTACAATTGTCACCGTAGCTTTAGTACTATTATGTTGGAAAATCTCACTTTTCCTCATTGCATAAGCGGACAAATTTTTTATGACCGACTATCGACCTCACCTCAAGTATCTATATTGGCACAAAATTCCTATATGACGTCTTATATGATAAATGATCAACATGGCCAACTACAAGACCACATCTCTTAAAACAAGAAATAAAAGCAGATGACAACAAATGAGACAGGTCCAAGCAAAGATAAGGACCAATTTACAAATTCAAGGAAGCGAAGGGCAGATATAGCATCTTGGAATTTTAAAGAATTGTAGACCGAGAACAATAATCATGTGATACCCAATAATATCTCAAAAATGAGTCCCGCAGGCCACCAAAAATTATCTTATCATACCCGAGAACCAGAATACTGAAAAACAGGGACAAAAGTAGGCCAACTACGCAATACGAAGTATTCCGGTATCTCGTATTACTGCCACAGCTGTCTGTCTTGTTGGGTATCCTAGCATACAATCAATCTATAGACTAAATCATGTCTTATATCCATAGGTAATATCAATAAAATAATAGTGAGAGTGATAACATATGGAAAGCATCTAGGGCTAAACGGCCAAAATACACATGATAATCCTGAAGTCTACCATATGAAATATGTAGGTTGGAATTCGTCCCACATAGTTCCTAACATGATATGGAACTGAAGCGCATCCTCCAAGTCATGTGTAAAAGATCTATAGGGTCAGTCACTGGTAATCTGTAAACTATCTAGGGTTAGTCAGGTTAACTGTAGGAAGTACCAGAAAGGAAGGCCCGTGGACGAGCAAAAAAAATCAACAAGAAACATAGAAGGAAAACACATATAAGGATACCAATAAAGAAGGTATACGTTCGTGAGGTACCAATACACAATTACAAACTATAAGACAACAATCCAACATCTAATCTAGGTAAGAAGGCAACAATCAATCACAGATAACCTAACATCTACTAATACCAGAATCGCTAACTGTAATCCGTAGTCTGTCATCGGAACAGTAATCCCGCCTACACCAAATAAGGACAATACTATACCGGAATAACATTACGTACCTGCCATCTAACAAGCAGCAAGCAACACAATTTATATAAATAAGCGACCACTATATGCCTATAGCTTACTATATTGGTTATTGGGTTACCCTCGAATGCAATAAGGGATTCTCAAATCGTGCAAATGTCAAAGCGAAACTGGCCGAACCATAAAATTGTTTCAATAGCGGTCATGCATGATGCCAACCATTGAGAGGTCACTAGGTCGATATATAGGGTCACTAACAGTCCCAACACTTCTATAGGGTAGATATTGGGTTGGCTAGATAATAATATATGTTGGATACTACGTTCCACCTAGATGAATGATACAATATTCGATGACTGGATAACAATACACGATCTTGGAATCCTTTCCCTCCCCATAATCTACATGTTTTAGGCTATCTAATTAGCCATACTTATTTATGTGGAATCTCGTATCGTGGACACATGATCATCCTTCCTAAATGTTGTACTATAGTACAGGTAAGCTGGGTATGCATCCACATTGAACCTCGAGGGTTCCAACCTAGATTTATCCAGATTGTATGAAAAAATCAATTCATAATCCTACTCCTAAATACCGACAAACTTCGGGTGTATCCACATAAAAAGGATATAATACAATATCACGAGTATAGTATAGGGCATCTCAGTATGACAATACATAGATATAATAGCACCTTGGTGAGATATCAGGAAAATAACACAGATACAGTACTATTGAGTCAGGGATAGGGATGATCAATCAATAAACCAACCACAGATTAATATCACAAATTCTTTGATCCACTATACATCATGTACAATCAATCCTTTGATCCACTATATATATCATATATAACAAGTTAGGGATACAACCACTAGATAATATACTACCTAACAATATAAGATCGCTAAGGTCTACCAAAATGTAGAGAAGTACCAGGTTTTAAGCGATTGGGAAATAAGGTAAACATCATATATCGGTAACCTCCATGTCTCATATGAGAAATACTCACACAATTATCCACATCCAGGTATTTCCAACAATAACAGTACTACGCCTATACCTTAGGTCTACTAAGGACCTAGGGGTCCACAATAGATTACCAATTCAATGTCCAAGGTTCTTTCTTCCAATCCAAGATAATAATCAATCCTCTTATTTATCCAAAAAGGTAATAATCATGATATATAGGACTAGTCCTATCTAGCTAAGCTAAAATAACATCTAGAAAGAATAGACAGGAAACTTGAATCTAATAATTAATATCGCAGGAAAGTGGTAAAGAAGTGCATAACCACTTTGGAGCAAATCTACGACCCATAAACGAAATAAGGATCAGAGTCGCAGGCCATCTGTAAATTCCCTGATTTTTTAAGATTTTCAAAACTGGATTTTTCGAAATTTTCTGGGATTTTTCGGAAATTTTTGCTAATTAAAAATAAGGTATTTTTGGCATTAAATAAATTAAATATTTTTAAAGTATATTAAAATATTAAGAAAATGATATTTTTTGGTGTAAAATGAAAAACTGGACTTAAGGCAATTTTTCTGGAATTTATTGGACCCCGAAAATATTTTTATATGCCCAAAAACTAATTTATAAATTAAATAAAATAAAATACCCAATTGAACTGGACTGAACCGGGTTCAAACTGGACTGAACCGACCGAACCTGGTTCAGTTAGACCGGACCGGTCCACCAGCTTACCGGGTCGGGTCGGGTCCACCCGACCCGCACCGCGACCCGCCCGCTACCCGTTTCCCCCACTCGCCTGAGACCCATTCTCCCTCCCCCCCCCCCCCCCCGAATCCGGCGCCGCCACCTCCGGCCACGCGGCGCTCCGTCCGGCCACCTCGCCCGCACCCCGCGGCCACGACGCCCGCTCTGGCCGCCTCCCTCAGCTCCCCGACCCTATAAAATCCCCCCAATTTCTTCCCCTCCGGCCATCGGATCCACCCCCGACCACCGCTCGACGCCGCTATCGTTCTCCCCTCCGCCCCAGCCCTCCGGCCGGCCTCCCCGCCGCAGAGTCGCCGTCCTCCACCTTAGAACCCTAACCCTAGTTCTCTCTGTGTACAGGACACGTATCGGACACGAAATTTTCGGGTTTATCGAACCCTGTTCAGGTGCGCGTATCTCCCTGCTCGTTTACCCATTTTCGATTCCGTCAGTTGCGTCGCGACCCCTGCGTGACCCTCTCGGTGCCCGTGCAACCCGCTCGGGGCATCGCGTCCTGTGGCGATCGCGAACCGTGATCCAAAAACAGGAAAAACAACGCACTGATTCACCCCGGAACTGGGTACGCCCCGCCAAACGGGACGTCTTGGTCGCGCACGGTCTTCACAGATACGTGTGCGTCGTTGATACGGACGTGTGGGATTTCGCAAAAGTCGATTCGGATGTGCGTGCACACCAAAATCAACGCGTATCCGCGGACACCGTCCCGTATCTGCCCTTTCTGGAACGTGCCCTAACTTTGTGTACACACGTCGGATTGAAACGAAACTTGTGCCATCAGACTCGTAGCGATACTCTGGTCCTGTGACCCAAGTTTGGTTCGATTCTGAGAACGTTGACGAAATCGCGTGTCGTGGGCCCCATAGGCCCCACCCGACGAGCAATTTTGTGATCGGCTCATCGGAATCCAATTCTGGAAGTTTCGTTGGGTTCGTATCAACGTTCCTGACCTGTTGACAATAAATTTGGCAAATTTGGAGACCTTTGACCCTGACACGTTTTTCGGTGCAAAGCGAGCCCACATGTGGACCCCGTTTTGACCCGAAATTGCCGTTTTTGCCTTTGTCTCCAAATTGGACTCAAGGACAGGCGTTTCTAGCTGATTGATATTTTTTGGATCTGATGGTGATGTTTATTTCAGCAACCGGAGTACCGCCTGCAAATCCAGCTGAAGTTAGAGCCGCAATTGGAACCGGAACCACAGGCAAGTGTACCTTGCCAAACCCTGCAGCTTTGCTACTAAATTCCTTGACTTATTTATACATCAGTGGGCAATTAAACCTTGCCAACTCGCAGTGATTTCTGTTATAGTACTTTGCCTGAGTCATTGTATATATATATATAAACTTGTTTAACTGCTTAGCCCAGGACCGAGTGACTTTACTTAGCGTCCGATTACTAGTCGGGTGCCAACCCCGTACGCGGAGTTGTTTAACGTCACATAGACATGGATACCGAGATCCGATATTTCTCGTACTTGTCTTATCAAGTACATCATAACCCAGGACACCTGACACTATTCATGAGACAGAGTCTTCCTGAGATATTCATGGTGATTCTGTATAGGATACAGGACTTGACAGAGATATTGTATTAATAGATACTATATGACTTATTGCATTAGCTATGATCCCGCTTGACATGGACATGAGACGTTATGGTCATGATATGCGTGATTACATTGGGTGGGAAGAGTCACACAGACTACAGGTTGATTTTTATATATTATGCCGGCGTCTTAGTCTCACTACGAGATAGACAACCACATGATATCACTGCTACCGGCTCCCCGACACAGAGCTTGTAGTAGTTTCAGCCTGAGTTCTAGTGCTGCTCTTATCTTGCATTTCACTTAGATGGTTACATAGTTTACCCTATTGTTTATTTATTGCTGCACTGCATTTATTTTGGCACGAGCTTTCTTGTACCTTGCTATGTCCCCTGAGGACCTGGATCCGGATTATGTCCCCAGGTATAGTCGAAGAGATCCATCCAGAGATACACCGTATAGGAGCACTTCCAGGAGCTGTACCAGGACCTGAGGACGAGATCGTACCAGAGGACTTCTCCTGAGCATTGGCTGTATATAGTCGATTATTTCTGTTTCTCTTTCCAGTTCCTTTATTTCCTGTCTATTGGCATTAATGTATCAGACATATTCTCGGATTATTCCCCGAGACATTTATTGAGATTTGATAGTTATTTCCATTTGCATTTATTCTGGCATTTAATCTGTGATTATCTGTTGTGGATGAGATTAGTATAGAATGTGACATGTATCATTGGTTCCATTTATTGTTAGACTACAGCTTAAGCATGCCCTGATGGATCCATTAAATTGGGTTATCCATCGGTGCGTGCTGTTGGCCATTGCCACGTGTCCAGTCCCTCGGTATTTTGGGACTGGGGCGTGACATGGTTTTTTTGGTGGCCCATGCAGGTCTTCGACTAAATTGTTCAATTTTAACTTAGGGACCGAACATGCCTACAATAAGAATAGGATAAGTTTTAGGATCTCATCCACTTGCTTGAAACATTCTTGATATCTATATCGGATTCGAATTAAATTCTTGACTTGCATCCTGCCTTGATTCCTGTGCGCCTCTTATTGTTTATTTTGGTTGCAGGGTTATGGATTCACGAGCGAACGACGAGACTCCCATAGAATCACCACGAGATGCTGTGGTAACCAACAAAGATGAAGTAACACTAGTGGATGGAGGACAATCAGCTCAACAACAAGCCTCGAGAGTCCAGCACGATGACATTCCACCATCGACGCAATTTACTCCACCAATGCCCGTAATTCCACCAAGGCAGGCCATGGATGGACAGCAGATGTTTCAAATGATCTATGCAATAACGCAAGCTCAACAAGAGGCTTTCAGTCGCAGCCTAGTAACCGCACTAGAGCAGGCAGATCTACCAGCACGACGGCTAACGACGGGCTCTATCACCGATTTCCGGCAGCTGAAGCCCCGTACCTTCTCAGGCAAGGAGGAGCCCACTGAAGTTCATGAGTGGCTCACCAACACTCAACATTAATTAGAAGCATCCGAGCTTCCAAAAGAACATTGGATGACTGCCGTCAGAATGCAGTTGACGGACAATGCACACCACTGGTGGTTATCTGAGGAAACACGGCTCGGACCAGACCGAGTCACTTGGGAAGAGTTCTCTAGACTCTTTCAGGAGATGTACATTCCAGCTATCGCTCGATCAGAACTTCGGGACAAGTTCAATCACCTCACTCAGGATGATAAGACGGTGGAAGAGTACAACGCTGAGTTCATTCGTCTAAGTCGCTTCGCCCCAACATTGATCCCGACGGAAGAAGAGAAGGCCGAGAAGTTCTTCGACGGACTAAACATTGAGCTACATAAACTAATTGGATCCGTTGCACCTACATCTTACTCGGACGTCCTTGCTGCAGCGCGACGCATTGAGCGCATCATCAGGAGAGAGACCAATCTGAAGCGGCCATCCATATCAGCACCAGCCGGAGCACCACAAGAAGAAGTTGCAAAAAGACCTCACATACACCAGCCACCAGAAGCATCTCTACAGGCAATACCTGTCTATCCATATTATCGCAAGCGAGGCCATACTAAGGACGAGTGCAGACGAAAGAAGAGATTATGCATAGTTTGCGGATCCAGTCAGTATTTATTAAAGGAATGCCCTGAGCGTCGAGACAGAGCACCAAGGGCAAACCAACAAGCGCTACCAATACCGAGGCCAGCCTATCCAGCATTGGGAGCACCGCAAACGAAAGTTCAAGAAGTCCTACCACCAGCTCCAGGAGGGTATCAGCCGAGGCCACCCTTGATACCCCAGGCACTACTCTTCCAGCAGGCTCAGCAGCAGAAGAATCGACTGTAAGGACGCGAGCAAGCCCTGACGATGACCGTGGAGAACGCGCAGACTCGTGGAGTAGCTAATGCGCGTAAGTGATTCGTAGTTATTCGTTTCTAGTCTTGTTTTAGCTCGTGCCTCTTGGTTCGTGACCTCAGCCCCAACCTAGTAAATTGGAACTTGTTAATAATAACCTGTTTTTAAAAAAAAATTATAGTTCCCTTGCTTTAACTAGATTTTTTTTACTCTGGAAAGTGCATAACTTTCATTCTTAGGGAAACGATATTTTCCCTAAGTGTCTTGTGATGTATTTCGAACAATGCTTGCGCCCGTGTCATCTCTATTGACCGGTTGTTCTTTGATTGCGATGACGCAATCCTCTTAAGGGGGGTAGATTGTAAACCCTCTGATTTTTCAAGATTTTCAAAACTGGATTTTTCGGAATTTTCTGGGATTTTTCAGAAATTTTTGCTAATTAAAAATAAGATATTTTTAGAATTAAATAAATTAAATATTTTTAAAGTATATTAAAATATTAAGAAAATAATATTTTTGGGTGTAAAATAAAAAACTGGACTTAGGGCAATTTTTCTGGAATTTATTGGACCCCGAAAATATTTTTAAATGCCCGAAAACCAATTTTTAAATTAAATAAAATAAAATACCCAATTGAACCGGACTGAACCGGGTTCAAACCGGACTGAACCGACCGAACCCGGTTCAGTCAGACCGGACCGGTCCACCCGCTTACCTGGTCGGGTCGGGTCCACCCGACCCGCACCGCGACCCGCCCGCTACCCGTTTCCCCCACTCGCCTGAGACCCATTCTCCCCCCCACCCCCGCATCCGGCGCCGCCGCCTC